>JARQOD010009731.1:0-30176 GCA_033576555.1 Oophaga sylvatica
AACCCCCCGGGGCCTGTATTCCCGGGGTCCCCCTTTTTTCCCTTTTTTTTGAAAAAAAAAACCTTTTGCTCTTCTCCAGTCTTCTGGACTTTCTTTCTCCCAAAATTTTTCAAAATTAGGGACTTGGGGTTCAAAAATTTTTTCTGCATCTCCTTCATACCCTGGGGTGAAACATCTGGACCTGGACCTTAAAATTCCCTTTAAGTTGTAAGTTTTCCTCACGCCCTTTTTTTTTAAGATTGGGGGATTTTTCATTCCTTTAATAGAAGGAAATCAGTTGTTTTCATTTCCTTCTGAAGAAAACAAAAGCAAAATAGGTTTTAAAAGTTCAGCCTTCTCAACATCCTGATTCCCAAATTAAACTTTTTTCACCTGAAAAACCCCCTAAAAGTTTTTTGATTTTTCTTTTACTTTTGATTTCCCCCCCAAAAAACCCCTTTTTTTTTGTTTTTACGCCACTTAAAGCCTTAATTCATTTCAGTTTTAGATAATCGTTTTTCCCCCCAAAAAGGTTCTGCAATGGCTTTTAAAATCTTCTTTAATATCCCTCCCTCTTTTTTTTTTGATAAACTTTTTCTTTTTTCCCTTTTTAAAAAAAGTGTTTAATTCATGTTCACCATGGGGGTTTTCCCTTTAAAAATGTTTCCTTCCCCCTTTTTTGGGGGAATTGTTAACTTTGGCTTTGAAACTCATTTTTCAAATTTTCCATCCTTCCTGACATTTTTGCCCTTTTAAAGGGTATCCCCCCTTGGATCCCTCCAATTTTCTTTCTGAGTTCCTTAAAACTCCTTTTTTAAATCTAACCTTGACGTCGAGTCTTCACAATTTTTCCCCCTCTTGTTACCCAAAAATTTTTAAAAAAGCATGGTCCTACCCCTGGGTCCCGCCCCTTTCCCCCCTCCACCTTTTCCCCCCTTTTAAAGAGGATTAGTCCAAGGTGCAACCCCTTGTTTTTTTCTCCATTCCCTTTTTTAAAATAAATTTTGTCAGCAAGAGGATAAGAATTTCCTGGACCTTTTAAATTTTTGCCTGAAGAGTTTCCCCAAAAAATGTTGGTATTGAAAATCCCCCTTTACCACAATGCCCTTTTTTTTTGGAAATTTTTGGGGCCTTTTTTGGGGGATAAAGTTTTTACCCAAATTTTTTTTAGCTTGCACGGCGCTGAAATAAATCCAAAATTTGGGGCCCTTTTTCCCTTGTTTTTTTTCCCCTTTTTTTTTCCCAAACTTTTCCACAGAACCCCAGTCTCTGAAGCGTCAATCTCTGTGCAGAAAAAAAATTTTTAAAATACAATGCAACCCTTCTCCTCTTTTAAATCAATCGTTTTTTCCAAATAAGTTGTATTTTTTCTAGCCTTGTTTTCCAATCAGTGTATCGTCCCACCAAGCTCTTTGGTTCCAAGACATCATATTTCTTCTCCTCTTATAGCCCCTTTTTCCCCTTTTGTTTTTTCCCCAACTTGTGCACATAAAAAAAATTTTAGTTTTTTTTTGGGGTTTTCCCTTTTCCTTTTCAATATTTTTTTTTTGAAATTTTTTTTTGGGGGTTTTTGTTTTTTCCCCTTTTTTTAAAAATAGAAATTTTTCCAATACATTTGCGGTGAAAGGGCTTTTCCCGGGTTTTTTTGTTTCCCCTTTCCCACATTTTTCTATTTAAAACCTCTCCTGATGATGAGCAAGGCGACTTTCCCAAATACATGTTTTCCACTTAAAAAGGTCCCACCCCATCTCAACAAGTGGGTCCATCGTATAAAAATTTTCACCCCGGGAAACCAGAAATCCAAATCCTTGCTGACGGCACCATCGACTACCCCAGTTGTTCCCCTGAAAATTTCTTTTTCCCCCCTCCTTTTTTCCGGGCCCCCACGGGGAGGAAAAAAACCACCTTTGCCCCCCCATTCTTTCACTTTTTTACCTAATTTTAAAAGTCACTGCAGATGGTTTCCGGGGCACTTCTTGTGGTGTCATTTGGCCCCCACATGTTTTTGCAGGAATAAATCATCTTAGTCGGAAAGCCCTTTAAACCTGTCAGACCTTTTTTAATTTTTTTCACCTGAAGACAGCACATTTTTTTTTAGTTTTACCGGTCTGCAAAATGGGGGCCCCCCCCCCCCTTTTTCCCCCTCAACAGGGAATCGCCCATGACAAAAACTCCCCCTTTTTTTTCACAATTTTTTTCCCTTTCTCCATTCAGGGGGGCTCTGAGGGGTAAAAGGGTTTTTTTGGGGGGAAAATTTTTCCTGAGAAATTTCTTCACGTTCTCCTTTTGTAAGAGCCGGGGTTTTTGGGGTTCCTGAGCATAGGGTGCTGACCCCCCCTGATCCCCTTTTTTTCCCCGGGTAAATTTGCTTCCTTTTCCCCTTTTTTTCATTTTCTCTTCGAATTTCTTTTTCTTTCGTACCATAAGAGAAATTTTTGCTCTGCCCAAAAACTCTTCCCCTTTTCCTTAAGGGGTCTTAAAAGAAGAAACCTCTCTTCCAGATTTGCTTTTTTTCCCTCCACGGGGACACAAGCTTGCTTTTCTGGCATGTGAATTTTTTTTTTTTCCACTGGAAAGTCTAAAAAAATTTGGGAAAAAAAAGCATCACCACATGGCCCTACCTCCCCATTTTCTTATTGTTAAAAAAAAATAATCAAGCGGTGAAATAAACCCAAAAACTCGCGCCCATAGGCCGCGGTTTATGAGTCCTCCTTTCAGCTCAACACCAAAATCCATGCCCCTTTAGTCCGGGAATCTTCACTTACCCAGAAGGCCTGGAATATGAAAATTTTTCTCCTCGGGGCCCCTCCCCGGGGTTTTCTTTGGCCCCCCTTTTTTTTCTGCAACAGCCAAAATCCATTTTCCCCTTTACTCGCGGAGATCTTCACTTACCCCCAAAGGGGACGGGAAAAAGAAAATTTTTCTCCCGGGGGGCCCCCCCCGGGGTTTTAAATGGAAAAGGGGTATAAACCCCCCCGCAAATCCCCGTTTTCCTAAACTTTCACTAAAAAAAAGGGGAAGACGGGTCAGAGAAACAGCCAAAAGCCCATGATCACTCATGAACTGAAGAACTACACTGGGGGGGACGTCCGTCCCTGGGGCAAACAACATCATACACTACAAATCTGGCCTTTTTGGGGAAAAAGGGGAAGAAGAAAAACATTTTCCCCAAAGATTCCTAAAAATTTTGTTTTTAAAAAATTTAACAAAACCCCCTGGGAGAAAAACCCAAAAAGTGGAAGAAAAGGGGCCCCTGGTCAATAAGCCAAAAACGAACTTTTTTTAAAAATGCCAAACGATATGTTTTTGGGGAAAGGGAACACAGCTCCCACCCTGAACACACCATCCCCACGGGGGAAAAAAGGTGGTGGAGCATCATGGTTTGGGGGCCGCTTTCACCACAGGGGCAGGGGGAAAAAGTTTTAAAAAGATGGGGAAAATGATGGAGCCAATACAACCATTCTTGAAAAAAAATCTGTTGGGGGGCAGAAGACCTGGACGGGACTGAGATTTGTCTTTCCCCAAAAACAAATCCCAAAAAAAAGCAAAATCACAATGGAAAAGGGTTTACAAAAAAAAGTAAACCCGGGTTAGAATGGGCCCCAAACAAATTTCCCAAACCCGAAAAAAATCGAAATCTGGAAAAGCTGAAAAAAACTGTTCAAAAACCCGATCTCCATCCAACCTCCCCGGGGTCGGCTTTTGCCCCCCCCAAAAATGGGGGAAATTTTATTTTCCCCCCCGATGTACAAAACGGGTAGAGACAAACCCCAAAAGACTGCACGTAATCATAGCAAAAGGGGGCGCAACAAAAAAATTTTAAATTTTTGGGGGGCCAAAAATATTTCACGCCCCACTTTCAGTTTCTGTTTTCCCCAAAATTTAAAATACCAAAAAATTTCCCTTTTAAAAACACAATTTTTCTTGGGAGCAATATAGGGTTTTTTATACTGTGGGAGAAATTTTGGGGGCCATTTTCTGTGGACTTTAATGGGGCCTTTTCTGTAGAAGCAAATATGGGCTCTTACTGTTGAGCAATATAGGGGCTCATTTTTTGTAGACAAAAATAGGGGCTCTTTTCGATGCACAATATAGGGGCCTTATTCTGTAGGAGAATTTTAGGGGCCCTTTTTTATTCGTAGCAGCAATATATTGGCCTTTATTCTGTAAAAAATGGGGTTTATTTTGTATAAATAATTGGGTTTTTTTATAAATTAGGGGGTTTTTTGTAGCAGAAATAAGGGGCTCATTTTTGTTCACAAATATGGGGCCAACTCACGTATGGAGAAAATGAGGCCCATTATTTTGGGCTTAAGGGGCCCCCATCATTTCTACATTCCTTTCGCCATTTAAATAGTTTAAAAAAAAAAAGAAATCTTTGGCATTTTTATACCATTTTCACGCTGCATCTGTCATTTAAAATTGGGGATGTTTTACAGGGGCCACTGAACTCTTTCACCCGGCCCCAAAAATTGGAGCCGACCCTGTTCACTGCACGTACCAGTTCCCTGTTTTTGTCGAAGAGGGGACTTGGGGTTTGGGGGGTCTTTTGGGTTTTGTATTTCAATAAACTAGGGAAAATTACAATAAAATATTGGGAAAACGGTTTAAAGGTTCCCCAAATAATCCCCCCCTCTGATGGGATAACTTTCCAATTTTGGAATCCACTGCGGGGGCCCCAGACCTAAAATCGGCTCTGTAGAGCCCCATGTAAATGCACTGTGTCAAACACATGCACTTGGGGCCATTCACTGCGGCTCTTCAAAATCTCCTTTAGGGGAGTGAGGGGCGCGACAAAAATAAATAAAGTTCGCCCTGTACCAAAACAAATGAGTCAAAAAATTTTTTAATTTAAAAAAAGGGGTATTTTGCAAAAACCAATTAAAAAAAAACATTTAAAATGCACAGGCATGATGTAAAAAAATTGAATTTTTTGCAAATGAACAGAAAAACTCAATAAAATGACAATGCACGGGCAAAAAAATGGCCATATATGTCCGTATAAGAATCATCCAAAGTAAAGTGCCATCATGCAAAATTTTAAACAACGTGGAATAAAAATGGGGGGGGGAAAGAGTACCTAAAATGCTTGTATGGGGCCCCCCCCCACTGCCTCACCCCGACAGCGCCGTTTCAACAAATGCTTTTTCCAGGGTTTTGGGAGTCGGTAAGGACGGAAAAAAGGGTAAACACAAAGAAAAAAGCCCTGTTGATGGTCCAAAGGGGTCAAAAAGCAAAAAACTAACTCGGGATACTGGGTTTCGAGGGCCACAGATCTTAATTCACCGACTTTTTTTCACAAGCAAGAAAAAGATTAAAACCAATTTAGTTTGAATTTAGGCCACTTTTTTCATTGGTCAAAAGTCTAAAAAATTTCTGTACTTCAGCATGGCACTGATGTTTGCATTGCATTACACTTGCCGGGGCCAGCTATTTGTGACTTTAAAAAAAGGGAAAAAAAAGAAAAGAAAAAAAATCAAATAATTATTTACTTTTACCATTTTTCCCGGGCGTAGCTAGGGTTTTGACTCGGAGGGGGAAACTTTTCAGTGACCCCCAACCGAATCTTCATTAAAACCGTAACCACCTACTAGGGATGGGGAAACCTCATCCCTGAGCGCGGCAAAAAATCCTATAAAACCCCCAACTTAATACCGCCATATGGTCTGCAAAAAAACCCGTCCAGGAACATATACGAGATCACAGCATAGTTTAGAGGGACTTACAATTTTTCTGGGGGAATTTTTTACTTTCACCTTTTCCCTGGCCCAGACCACAGACAACTTCCCGCCGGAACCCCTGCAGAGAACAAAAAGACACGTTTCACTTCTCAATATTTTCAGTACTATCCCTAATGGGATTTTCCCCACCCTGCACAAACTCCTATCCTGCTGATGCCCCAATAATGAGCTGCTGCGCGGGATGTGTCCCTATTACTACACCTTCTTGTGGTTCTCTGTCCCTCAAAATTTTTAAAAAGCACCCTTAGAAAAATGATGCCGGGAGCAAGTGCCCAGAAAACAGTGCCCACATTTTGCCCCCTAGAAAGTAAATGTCCTCTGTGTGCCCCTTTGACAGTCACAGTAATCTGGGGTCACTTAAAACAATAAGCCCACTTTACATTTAATAATGCCCCAAACGTCTCCCCCTGTCAGTCCCCTATACAAAATCAATTTGCCCTCTCCTGTAATTACTGACCCCTTAGCATCCCCAAACTATTTGATAGCTCAAACGTAATCTCCACATGTATGATGGACCCCTAGATAGCCTCCATATAGTAAAATTTTGCACCAGAAAAAAGTTCCAATACAGTCCTCAAATAGTAAAATGCTTTCCCCCCATAGGCGGACTCTATATAGTAATTGCACTCCCCATAGCAACTCTATAGAAAAATCACTCCCATAGGCAGACTCTATATATAAATGCCCTCCCCAAGGCAGACTATATAGTATAAGCACTACCCATTGGCAGACTCATATAGTAATAATGCACCAACAAAGTCTCAATACAGTCCTCAAATGTATAGTGCATTCCCCATAAGCAGACTCTATATACTATAATGCACTCCCCATAGGTAGACTCTATATAGTAAAATTTTCATCCCCATAGGCAGACTCTATATAGTATAATGCACTACCCATTGCAACCCCTATATATTAATCACTCCCCATAGAGACTCTATATAGTAAATGCACTCCCATAGGCCAACTCTAATAGTATAATGCACGACAAAGTCTCAATACAGTCCTCAATATATATAGTCTTTCCCCCCCATAAGCAGACCCTATATACTAAAAAGCACTCCCCATAGCAACTCTTTTATAGTATAATGCACTCCCATAGGCAGACTCTATATAGTTTAATGCACTCCCCATAGGCAGACTCATATAGTATAATGCACTACCCATTGCAACTCTATATAGTATAAGCACTCCCATAGGCAGACTCTATAGTATAATGCACTCCCCTAGAAGACTCTATAGTATAATGCACTCCCCATAGGCAGACTCTTATAGATAATGCCTCCCCATAGGCAACTCATAAAGTATAATGCACTCCCTAGACAGACTCTAATAGTATAATGCACTCCCCATAAGCAGACTCCAAGTATAAGCACTCCCCATAGGCAGACTCTCAATATAATGCACTCCCCATAGGAGACTCTCTATAGTATAATGCACTCCCCATGGGCAGACTCATATAGTTAATCACTCCCCATAGACAGACCTCTATTGTATAATGCACTCCCCATAGGAGACTCAAATATATAATGCACTCCCCCATAGCAGACTCTATATAGTATAATGCACTCCCTAGACAGACTCTATATAGTATAATGCACTCCCCATAAGCAACTCTCTATAGTATAATGCACTCCCCCATAAGCAGACCTCTATAGTATAATGCACCCCCATAGCAGACTCTAGATCAGGGGTCTCAAACTCACCCCGGGGGCCAACTGCGCCCTCAGACCGAGTTTGCGGCCCTCACCTTTTGGGCCCTCGGAAACGGTATTTTGCACCCCCGGGCTGGAATCTCACATGCAAAACACCGCATGTAAAAACCCAGTAAACTCGTAGTCCGCTCAAAAGGTCATGAATATGGACGCCCCTTCCTCTCATAGGCGTGCACCCATATTCTTGAGCTTAATGAGCGGACTACAGAAAGATGTCGCAGGGGATACTCGCCCATCTCCTGCTCTGCCGCCGCCCCGCGCTTCCTGTCTCTGACACAGAAGCAGCCCCTGGATGACGTCATCATCAGCGGCCCGCTCTGTCAAGCGAGGACGCGGGCACCGGTAATGCTGCGTACAGGTGAGAGGTGTGGTGGGTGGGTACAGGTGAGAGGTGTGTGTTGTGGGGTGTACAATGAAGGTGGTGTGTGTTGTGTGTGCAGGAGAGTATGGGGAAAAACAGTGATTGGGAAAAAAAACAATGATGGTGAGGGAAAAAACAATGATGGGAGTAATGGGGAAAAGCAATTTATGGGGGTTTAGGAGGGAAAAACAATGATGGGAGTGATGGGGAAAAGCAATGGGGAAAAAACAATGATGGGAGTGATGGCAAAAGCAATGATGGGATGATGGAGGAAAAGCAATGATGGGGGTGATGGGAAAAGCAATGGGAAAAACAATGATGAAAGGGATGGCAAAAGCAAAAGATGGGATGATGGGAAAAAGCAATGGGGAAAAACAAATGATGGGAGTGATGGGCAAAAGCAATTGGGATGATGGAGAAAAGCAATGATGGAGTGATGGGAAAAGCAAGGGAAAAAACAATGATGGTGATGGCAAAAAACAATGATGGAGGATGGAGAAAACAATGATGGGATGATGGGAAAAGCAATGGGGAAAAACAAGATGGGAGTGAGGCAAAAGCAATGAGGAGTGGTGGGGAAAACAATGGGGAAAAACAATGATGGGAGTGATGGGCAAAAAACAATGATGGGGGTGATGGGGAAAAACAATGGGGAAAAACAATGAGGATGATGGGGAAAAGCAATGATGGGAGGAGGAGGAAAAGCAATGAGGGAGTGATGGGGAAAAGCAATGGGAAAAACAATGATGGAGTGATGGGCAAAAGCAATGATGGGAGGTGTGGGGAAAAGCAATAATGGGGGGATGGGAAAAGCAATGATGGGGGTGATGGGGGAAAAAGCAAATTAGGAGTGATGGGAAAAGCAAAAGATGGGTGAGGGAAAAGCAATGGGGGAGAATGAGTACTGGGGAGAATGAGCGCTGGGGGGAATGACTTCTTGCTGTTAACCATTACTGTTTACTTGTCCACCACACTACAGTGTCAAAAGAGGAAGACAGCGAGACAGGCAGCAAACATTGCATCAGAGAGCTCTTGACCTCGAAACAGAAAATCCCAGATCCTGGTATTGTAACCTAATATTAAGAATAATATTTATTCATTGATATTGTGCTATTAACTCCACAGCACTATACATACATCATAAACACTGTCCCCATTGGGACATTTGATAACATTGGAATGTTTTTGTAAGAGCTTTTCTTGTGGAAAATCTGTGCGGCCCAGCCTCACCCAGATTCTACCTCCAGCGGCCCCGGGTAAATTGAGTTTGAGACCCCTGCTTTAGATAGTATAATGCACTCCCCATAGGCAGACTCTAATAGATAATGCACTCCCCATAGCAGACTCTATAGTATAATGCACTCCCCATAGGCAGACTCTATATATAATGCACTCCCCTAGGTAGACTCTATATAGTATAATGCACTCCCCATAGGCAGACTCTATATAGTATAATGCACTCCCTATAGGCAGACTCTATAGAATAATGCACTCCCCTAGGTAGACTCTATATAGTATAATGCACTCCCCATAGGCAACTCTATTAAGTATAATGCACTCCCCATCGACAGACCTATATAGTATAATGCACTCCCCATCCGGCAGACTCTATATAGTATAATGCACCCCATAGGCAGACTATATAGTATAATGCACTCCCCATAGGCAAACTCTATACAGTATAATGCACTCCCCATAGGCAACTCTATATAGTATAATGCACTCCCCATAGGCAGACTCTATATAGTATAATGCCTCCTGATAGGCAGCATATAGTATAATAAAGCCCATAGAAAAAATAAATGCAATACTCCCCTTTCTTCCTCCTTGTTCTTCTGACACCCACACATCTCTGGACCACAGGTGCCAAGTAGTGAGTCATCACAACCCCTTGTTAGTGTCGCATCGTCGGATGCTGAGAGGGGATGATGGGAGAGGGAGCATAACGCTTCTTCTCTCATCAATGTGGTGAGCTGTATGGGTATCCAGCTGATAAAGTTGAACTTACGAAATCGGGCGGCGTCTCACTGCTGGCACCGGGCCCCCCTCCGGTCAGGGGCCCCATAGCGGCCGGGAGGCAGTACAGGGATATCGATTCTCCTTCTCTTTTCCAGAATGTACTGTCGCGTGCTGTGCACGCCGATACAGTTACAGTAGTGTAGCTGCCGGGTGGGCCCTCTCAGAGCACGGGGCCTGGTGTGACCACCCACTCTGTCCCCCCAGTAGCTACGCTACTGATTCTTCCCCGATCTGTGAATACTGAATGAAGGACACTTGGTAACTAATAAAAAGAGGTTAGGTGCCTCTGTTTGAGAGACAGAGAAAGCTAAGAGATCCGACATCCAAGAGCCAGGAGACTCTACATTACAGTAGCCAAGACATCATGACTCCATCACAAGCGACACAGATTTGTCTTTATACAGAATGCCAGCTTAGTGGGACCACGGCCGCAAGAATACAGATCTGTTCCATTGACCATCGCTGAACCATAGATACGTTTGTGAAAACCAGGAATGGACCCGCCGGTCGCATGGCTCCATGGACCTGTTCGAAGAAGCCAGGTTGAGACCCTCAGGTCAACTTGCCTTGTACCTGAATGGACGGTCATCTTCCTAAGCTTGTCGTTATCTTCTGTGTGCGTGCCACAGGTGGGGTAGTAGGCCCTGGAAGGTCTGAAGTAACAATTGCTCTTATGCCGCCGAGTCGCGGAAGGGTAAGTCTCTGTAATGTGCAACAATCTTGGGGTATTTTTGTTGGACTGTTCTACTTGTTATCTGTGTTATGTTCTGCTACAAGCACTAAGGAAAGAAGAGATATCTGGCCCTACGATAGAACTAAGCTAGATCCCTACGATGTAAACGGGGAACCTGATCTGCGATCATCCCGCTAAAGTTCTTAGCTAGTCTGTACGAAGACTATAGATGCGAGGAAGGGATCCCTACAAGAACTAGGGACGCGAGAAAAAAGGACACCTCCTAAAAGAAGTTTGTAGCAGTAAAAGACAAACAAACAACATAGAACATAGAGGTCCGAAGACCAAGCAAAACTGACTAAGGTAACAAAGCACCCGGCTAGCTTAAGAGTAGTGTTGAGCGATACGATACTGCAAATATCGGGTATCGGCCGATATTAGCTGATCGGGCTTTCGATTTCCGAGTACCGATATTTTCGTCATATCGGATACCGGAATCGGATTTGTCACTGTCACTGTGAGTGTCCGTCGGTCGGGTCTGTCAGGAGTCAGCGGCACTTACCTGGCAGAGATCTCCGGCGGTCACGTCCTGGACTGCTTGATGGCCGCCATTATCTTCTCCCTGGCGGTCACATGCAGTTTTTTTTGCGATAACTGCAGTGACTGCAGGGTAATCCCGGCCGTAAAGCAGTCCGATGACGTCACCGCCGGGGAAGCAGGTAATCAGCTGTGCTGCGCCGGGATGACAGGCTCTGCCTGTCATTCTGATGTAGCAGAGCTGGATCGTCGTGGACACTCGTTACTATGGACTGCGTCGGACAGGTGGTATACTGCTGTTTTTTTTTTTCATTTTTTTACAGGAGATTGATGGCGTCGCAGGATGAGACTGTAATAAAAGAAATGAAAACTGTGTTTGTGTTTTTTATTAAATTAAAAAAAATTTTTATGAACATTCACCCGTCCGGGTACATCAACAATTAACTATTTACATACAGGGACCCTGTCGGGTTATTTATAATTCTTTTGGCAGGGGTGTTCCAGGTACCACCTGGTACTCTTCTGATGCTTGCCAAACATCGAGACACCAAGGACCACCAGACCTGATGACGTGTGTGTGCCTGTACAGCAAGTCGTGACCCGCTATCTGTGTCTGTGTGGCCCTCTTTCATCTCCCTCCGGGTCTGGAGCCCTATGTCCCGGACGAACGAACCCCAGGGGCCTAACAGGCGCCGGGACGGGCCAGCTATAGTTATCATGTCCATAGCTGGGGCTGCTGAGGAGACCACTGAGGGAGGCTGGGGAGTTTTACGGCGTGGGGTGGGCACTTGTGCAGAGGCCTGGATGTGGGAGGCTGAAGGCTCCGAGGGTCTCACAGGTTCCTGACACTCGGGGGAGTAGGGGCCGCACCTGGTAACATTTAGGGCGTACCATCCATTGTAACCCCAGTGTCGGGTGTAAGTCACCAAGTCTCCTGGCAACGGGTCCCTCCCCGGGTGTCCTTCGGGGAGGTGAGTCTCCACGTCCCGCCGGGTCACAAGCACTTCTAAATAAAGTCCAGGCCCTGGATGAAGCCCCAACCACCTTTCAATTTAAAGCTCTGTACTGCACCCTTACGCCGCGGCTCCCACAGGGTTCCTTTATCTTTTCTCATCGGTCCTTATCTGCCCGGTCCTTCTCGATGTGACGTTGGCGAAGCTTCTGGGATTCGCGCTGCTCCCTTTGTCGCTCTGCTTTCCCCTCCCAACGTCTCCACTCTTCCTCCTGACGCCGGTTGTAATTCTCCTCCACCAGCATCTCCATGTCTCCACCATCAAACTGCAGCTTACGATGTCCGTTTGCGGCAGCTCTCCGGGGCGCCCCCCAGTCCTGGCGGCGCTCACCTGCGGAGGAAGCAGCCGGCTCTGGAACAGATGACAGTCGGGGCTCCGGTACAGACAGGTAACCTCTGGTGCCTGCGCGGCCTCCTCCATGAGGACGGGTGTCGCTTCTTCTGTCTCAGCGACGGGGCAGACAGCAGGATCTGGGGTGCTGCCGGTGCAGAGTTTTGCGGGAACGGGTGCCTCCACTGCGACACGTCAACCGGATCACATTGCAAAGGCTGGGATGCCCGCACGGACTCCTCTACTAGAACGGGTGCCTCACCTCCGGTACAGACACTTCAGGTAAGAGGGATTGGCGCCGCTCCAAGTTTAGTTTTAGGGCACGCCAGCTGGCTTCCATCCTGGCGACCTCCTCCCGGTGCCGGGCCAGGCCTCTTAGGGTATCCTCCGCTTCTTGCAGCGTAGGAGGGTTTCCAGCCCGGTGCCCAACGGTGGTTCCGTGGCGATCGGGTCGCTTCCGTGGGGAGAGCTGACTGCTCCATCCCTTCACACTTCTGCTGTGTCCATTAGCCATCTCTGCCAATCACATTGTCATTAGCATCTGGAGAGGGGCCCCCCTTTTGTAGGGAGGCGGACCTTCGTGTTAGTTTCCGCACACTGAGGAGGATGAGGAGGCGGAAAAAGAAGAGCTGTGGGGCACGATCTTACATTGCAGTACCATTTAGAGGTCGGCCATCGTTTTCGCACCACTGAGTGAGTGTACACCCACGAAGAGCACGCCCTTCTTCTTCACCATGCCTCGTCGTGACGCAGATATGGCTGAAAAATGGCAAATACATTCTCTGATGATTTTAGCAATTCTCAAGCACAAAACCAGTTCAATTCAGGCACACAGGACTCGCTTATAGCGAGCTACAGAATCCTGTTCATGACGCCCAAGTTGAGTCGCACAGAGCCAGAGGTTTTGGGGGTACTCGGCACCGAGCCCGTCGACTTCTATGGGGTATGTCACGGCTTTACCCGCAATTGAATCAGAGTCTATTTTACTATGTAGAAGTGTATAAACTATAAATATATGTATATATATATGTCATAATGACATGTATATATATATATATATATATGTATTCTATGTGTGTATATTTTGTGTTTACAACGAAAGAAAGGGTTTTTTTGTTGCGATATTTTGTTCCCATAGACTTACATGGGACTTTTCCGTATCGGAATCGGATATCGACGATATTTAGTGATATCGGCGATACCATTCCGATACGATATTTTTTGATATCGAGCAGTATCGCTCAACACTACTTAAGAATAGAAATTACAATGAAGTCCACAAAGCCAAAGGGCGGAGCAGATTAAACAGGCAAAAAAGGTCATGTGACCCGCAAACTAGAAAAAACCTAACAGGAGAGTTCTAACAGTACCCTCCCTTCTAAGAGGATCCTCCGGATCCCCTAGGCCCAGGCTCACCCGGAAACCTCTTGTGAAACGCCTGACAAGTCTGGACGCAGAAACATCACTGCCCTCACCCATGAGTTATCCTCGGTCCGAAACCCTTCCAAGCGACGAGATACTGCAAACTCCCTCTATACCGTCTAGAATTTAGGATGCGGGAAATTTCATATTCCCCTCCTCCCACCACCAGGGGAACATTGGCAGAGGCGTCTACATCCGACACATCAGCTCTTTTCAACAGAGAAACATGAAACACCGGATTAATCTTCCAGGAGGTAGGAACCTCCAACCTAACAGCAGATTGGTTTAACAACCTGAAGCACCTTAAGGGCCCTACAAACTTGGGAATCAATTTTTTAGAAGGAATCCTAAACCGCAGATTCTTAGAGGACAAACCAAACCATGTCACCAATAGCAAAAAAACCTCTTGCCGTTTCCTATCAAAGTACCTTTTAGTTTTTCTGTTAACCTCCTGAAGATTACCACGCACATCGGTCCAAACTCTCTCCAAATCACGGAAAAATTCTCCTCATCAGGCACGGCCGATACCAATTTGGAGAATGACCCAAACGACGGATGTCTCCCAGTACAACAAAAAAAAGGCGAACAACCACAGAAGAGGATGTATGGTTGTTAAGAGCAAACTCAGCAAGTGGCAGAAACTCAGACCACCCCTCTTGATTATCAGTCACAAAACAACGCAAGAACTGCTCAACATCCTGTTTTTCTTTCTGTCTGGCCATTAGACTCAGGATGATATCCGGATGAAAACGACAAATGAACTCCCAACCTGTCACAAAAGGCGCGCCAAAAACGAGCCACAAACTGAGGTCCCCTATCAGAAACAATGTCAGTAGGAACGCCATGTAGTCTGACAATTTCCTTGACAAGGCCTTAGCGAGAGTCTTAGCGCAGGGCAGTTTGATGAAAGGAACCAAGTGTCACATCTTGCTAAAACGGTCCATGACCACCCAGATGACAGTGAAACCCTCAGAGGGGGAAGGTCAGTAAAAAAAGTCCATAGCCAAATGTGTCCAAGGTGCACTAGGAACCTCCAGAGGGCAAAGAAAACCCCACAGCAGGAGTATGTGAAGACTTAGATCTAGCACACACAGTGCATTGACGCACCCACTTAATGACTTCCTTCTGCCATCCTGGCCACCAAAAGCTGCGACCCACGAGTCTCTTGGTCTCAGAGATTCCAGGATGACCTGCCAACCGAGAGTCATGACATTCAACAAACAAATCTCTCCTCAGGGTACCAGGCACAAACAACCTCCCATGCGGAGTGTTAGATGGGGCATTCTCCTGTGCTTTAAGAATCTCATCTTCCAACACGGAGTCCAAAACAGCAATAACAACCCCTTCTTGTAAAATGTTCTCCTCCTCCTCAGCACCGACCATGGGAGAAAAGCTGCGAGACAAAGCATCGGCTTTAACATTCTTAGTACCTGGGATGTAAGTAATGGGAAAAATTTAAACCGCGAGAAAAACAGTGCCCACCTAGCCTGACGGGCATTCAAGCGTTTTGGCAGCACCAAGATAGATCAGATTTTTATGATCAGTGAAAACCTGAACGGAAATTCAGCACCTTCCAAGAGATGACGCCAGTGTTCAAATGTGAGTTTAATGGCCAATAATTCCCGATTACCAATATCATAATTCAGTTCAGTCTCAGAAAATTTTTTTGAAAAAAAGGCACAGGGATGTACTCCATCCGTGTTTTCCTGAGACAACACCGCGCCGACCCCACAGAAGAAAGCACAACCTCAACCAAAAACGGTTTAGTCACATCAGGCTGCATAAGGATGGGAGCAGAGCTGAACCTCTCCTTTAGCAACACAAAGCCTCAATGGCCTCAGTAGTCCACTGAACCACATTAGCACCTTTCCTGGTGAGATCGGTCAGTGGTTTTGTGTAGCCCTGGTGTGAAGGCACACGCAGTACCCTGGAGAATGTGTGGAGAGATAGCAGTTTAATGCTCTATACCCATTCACTCAATATACACTAGACACACCTTAGGGTAGTGTAGTGACTCGTAGGGAGTGGTCAGTGTAGATTTGTTGAGTGATTTGTAGTCAGTTTCCTGTCTTCGGACAGAGCAGACGTGTGGAGTCTAGCTGGGACTTGGAGGGAGGAAGCAGTCCGCTTGGTTCTATCAGCAGTTCAGCAAGTGGAGGCCAGTAAGGGCGAGATATAGATCACCTCAGCCTGGTCAGAGCTGTACCTCACTGAAGACATTGATAAAGAAGGAAGAGTTTAGTACAGAAATACTTCAGTCTCCTGTCTCAAGGACAGTGAAGGTTCAGAGACGTGCTCCTGCCTAGAAGATTACTGAGAGTCTGGCAACTAACTCTGAAGGAAGAAAAGAAGGAGTGATTATATGACTTTTTGCAAGTGTGAGTGTTTATGCTACAAGCGCGGACAAGGCGAAAGGCACAGTGGAAGGAATATTTAAAAAGTGCTTTTGGATTGGAGAAGTCCTGCACATTGTTACCGGTCACTGGGGACCGAAGGATCACTATAGTTTGAAGCTTAGGGTAAGAAAACCAGAGGCTTATCGGACCTTAGGTCGCGGCAAGCAGCCCCTAAATAGTCGGTACGTAACTGGGGTCAGGGGATTGAGAACCTTGAGTCAGTGCACGACAGGAATTGGAACTCAGCTCTCTCACAGGAAGGCTCCGACCACAAAACTGACTGGGCAGTACAGCTTTGGAAAGCTGGAGTTATAGAGGAACTACGCTTCATGCTGGTTGTACTCATCATCATTTGAAAGTAAAGGAGGCCCTAACTTGTCCAGCTGCTATCTCGAAATACATTCTCCTTGGATCAGCCTCCCTGGGACCTGCCTTACCATCTTACAAGTAAAGGTATGGAAAGACGCTGATGTGTGAGACTGTGTTATTTGATTGCATTCCTGCACTACCCCTTCATAACCATCGACCTGAGGGAAGAGTCCCACCTGTAGGGGACCCGACATCTAGCTGCCTCACCATCCCCTCAGAGATCTACAGCAGCGCTGGTACAAATTACCAGAAGACTACAGGTGGCGTCACGAACTGTATATATATATCCCCTGTAAATATACCCCCCAACATACGCCTGACCGCCAGGGCCACAGACCGAGCCACCGCTACCTGTGACAATCCCATAGACTTCTACGGGCTCGGCTCTGAGTACCCCATTGCCCGGAAACCCACAATTGTGGTGGCGGGTCGACACAAAAATTTGGCGTCACGAACAGGATGCGAAACTCGCAGAATTGCGAGCCCTGTGTGCCTATGGAATTGTTTTTGTGAAAAAGGACTGTTTGCACTTTGGCGCCAAAAATCGCCATCTTTGTCGCCATATTCGCGCCCTCAGGCGCTGGAGAAGAAGGTGGGCGTACCTTCGTGGGCGTGTACCCCCCTGTGGCGCGAAGAGAATGCCTGCCCTCTCAAAGTGCTATTACAATATGCGATCCTGCCCTACAGCAAAGGAGGTCCGCCTCCTCTTCACCTTCCCTGCAAAGAGGAGGAGACGCAAACCCCGCCTCCACGGAAGAGACCGGACGTCTCTGGTGGAAGATGTGAGAACGCTCTGGAACATCATGGAAGCAGGACGTGTGCAGCCGAGCAGGGAAGCGGAGGAAGGCAGGCCCCGTTCCCAGCCAAGCTGCCACCAGCACCGGAATCATCCGTGGTCCTGCACCTGCAGCAAGCATTGCTGGAAATCAAAGAAGAAAATGCACGACTGAAAAAGATGATTTTGCCACAACCTGGATTTGAAGAGATAGAGAGACGCCGGCGTACCCTGGAGCAGCGGCGGCTGTGGGACGCGGTGATCTCTCCCTTCGATGACCCCCTACGTCTGGAGTTACCAAAACTTCTGCTGCCCAAGGCAAAGGAGCAACCGGAGGCTGCCCCCGAAAGTACCAATCCTGATCCCACCGGTGAAGCGGTGGAGGCGAAGGAGGTTGAGGAGGTACCGCCAGTTCCGGAACGCCCGCCCGGCCAGGAGGCCGCAGCAGATGATCGATCCCCGACACCGGAGGGTCCTGTCCGTCATTACCAGACGTGGACTGGGACGAGATGGCGCGCCTGGATGACGTCGCCTATACCGCCCAGTGGGAATGTGAGTGGCAGCGTCGTGAGGAGAAACAACAACGCCAGCAGGAGGAAGAGCGGGAAGCTCAGCGGAACCGACAGCGGCAACATGCAGAGCTGATCGCGGACAAGGAGAGTGTCCATCGGGAGAAAGGTACTCTGAGGGAACCGCGGCGGCAGGGGTGTGTGACAGAGTTCCAGCTCCGGAAGGGCTGGGGCTTCATAAGAGAACCGGGCCTCTACCCAGGGTCTTTGTCAGTAGACGCGACGTAGAATCCCACTTACCGCAAGGCCATCCCGGGAGGGACCTAGTTAATGGAGACATTGTCACATATACACGGCACTGGGGAATGAAGGGATGGTATGCCCTTAACGTCGCCATCGTCCGTGACCCCGTCCCCGATGCTGGTAACGTCACCACTACCGCAGCGTCCCCGTCTCCAGCTCAAACAGCATTCGGCCGTGCCCCAGCATCGCCCCCTGCAGGTATCTCGCAAATAGAAGCAACACCTGTATACTCTCCACTAACTCGTTATTCTTCTACATCGCAACTTGCGACCCAGTCTCCATCGCAATCTATGACACGATCAATATCGCTAACTGTAACGCAAATTGAAACGCAATCGGTGTCTTGCAAGGAGAAAGTACCCGTTGCGCCCCTAGAGGTTCGCACGAGAACTGTGGCGACCCAGACCCTAATAGCAGCGCACGACTTGTTAGTAATGGGATCTAGGGACCATCGCATTGTTCCAGCCCCCGGGATGGAAAGTGTAATTGAAGTCAAGAGAATGTGAAGAACGGTAGGACCCAGACAGGGTTTACCGCAACTAAGAAGATGTACATAAGTTTTATAAAAGTGAAAATGTTTTGCACAAGTTAAATGTGTATATAACGTATATATATATTGCCAAAAGTAGAATGCCCGGCTGGGTAATCAGATAAAAAAAAAAAAGTTTTTGCACTTTATTGTGATGTGATTTGATATAATGTGTCTTTTTCTTACAATGGACTTCGAGGTTGAGGACTGAGCCAGCCCAAGAACTGATTTTGTAAATAGTTGCACCTAGTGCATTATCTTGGTTTTACATAAAACCACCACAACTACCTCTGAATAATAAAACCCGTGTGGTGTGGCACTGAGTGAGGTCTGCATTCGGATGTCCTGCAGCCCACCCAGGACCCACGTTGAAGGTTTGGTGCGGGTCCTTCACAAGCATATTGTCTATTTATATGAAAATGTTATTTAATATTGTATTTTTCTATATATAATGTTTTGTTTGCAACGTTCAAGACATCCTTACCTCCCGGATGGGACGAATTAATGTTTAATGTTGATGTTTAATGCATAAACAAAATTGTCTCTTTGTATTTTACAGCCCGGGAGTGCTGTCTTTTACCATGGGGGAATGTGTAGCCCTGGTGTGAAGGCACACGCAGTACCCTGGAGAATGTGTGGAGAGATAGCAGTTTAATGCTCTATACCCATTCACTCAATATACACTAGACACACCTTAGGGTAGTGTAGTGACTCGTAGGGAGTGGTCAGTGTAGATTCGTTGAGTGATTTGTAGTCAGTTTCCTGTCTTCGGACAGAGCAGACGTGTGGAGTCTAGCTGGGACTTGGAGGGAGGAAGCAGTCCAGCTTGGTTCTATCAGCAGTTCAGCAAGTGGAGGCCAGTAAGGGTGAGATATAGATCACCTCAGCCTGGTCAGAGCTGTACCTCACTGAAGACATTGATAAAGAAGGAAGAGTTTAGTACAGAAATACTTCAGTCTCCTGTCTCAAGGACAGTGAAGGTTCAGAGACGTGCTCCTGCCTAGAAGATTACTGAGAGTCTGGCAACTAACTCTGAAGGAAGAAAAGAAGGGAGTGATTATATGACTTTTTGCAAGTGTGAGTGTTTATGCTACAAGCGCGGACAAGGCGAAAGGCACAGTGGAAGGATATTTAAAAGTGCTTTTGGATTGGAGAAGTCCTGCACATTGTTACCGGTCACTGGGGACCGAAGGATCACTATAGTTTCAAGCTTAGTGGTAAGAAAACCAGAGGCTTATCGGACCTTAGGTCGCGGCAAGCAGCCCCTAAATAGTCGGTACGTAACTGGGGTCAGGGGGAGTGAGAACCTTGAGTCAGTGCACGACAGGAATTGGAACTCAGCTCTCTCACAGGAAGGCTCCGACCACAAAACTGACTGGGCAGTACAGCTTTGGAATAGCTGGAGTTATAGAGGGAACTACGCTTCATGCTGGTTGTACTCATCATCATTTGAAAGTAAAGGAGGCCCCTAACTTGTCCAGCTGCTATCTCGAAATACATTCTCCTTGGATCAGCCTACCTGGGACCTGCCTTACCATCTTACAAGTAAAGGTATGGAAAGACGCTGATGTGTGAGACTGTGTTATTTGATTGCATTCCTGCACTACCCCTTCATAACCATCGACCTGAGGGAAGAGTCCCACCTGTAGGGGACCCGACATCTAGCTGCCTCACCATCCCTCAGAGATCTACAGCAGCGCTGGTACAAATTACCAGAAGACTACAGGTGGCATCACGAACTGTATATATATATCCCCTGTAAATATACCCCCCAACATACGCCTGACCGCCAGGGCCACAGACCGAGCCACCGCTACCTGTGACAATCCCATAGACTTCTACGGGCTCGGCTCTGAGTACCCCATTGCCCTGGAAACCCACAATTGTGGTGCGTGGTCGAGACAGTTTGACAATAATAGAAACATTTTTAATGAATTTTCTATAATAATTGGCGAAACCCAAAAACCTCTGTAACGATTTCAAACCAATAGGTCTAGGCCAATCCTGCACAGCTTGAACCTTCACCGGGTCCATCTCAAAACCTTCACTGGAGACAATGTAGCTCAAAAAACTAATTCTCTGTACAGCGAACTCACATTTCTCCAGCTTAGCAAAAAGCGAATTGTCACTCAATAACTGTAACACCTCACGAACGCTCTTCCAATGAGACTCCAAATCCGGCGAATAAATCAAATGTCATCCAAATACACAACCACATTTTTGCCGATCAAAGGTCTAAGGATGTCATCAATAAGATTCTGAAAAAATGCAGGAGCATTGGTAAGGACAAAAGGCATAACCAGATTCTCAAAATGACCCAGTGGAGTGTTAAACGCAGTCTTCCATTCATCCCCCTCCTTCATGCGCAACAAATTGTATGCCCCCGAAGATCAATTTTCGAGAACCACTTGGCCCCCACTAACTGGTTAAACAAATCAGGAATCAATGGCAGTGGGTAAGGATTGCGTACAGTAATTTTATTAATCTCACGAAAGTCCAGACAAGGACGTAAACCGCCGTCCTTTTTTTAACAAAAAAAAATCCAACAGCCACAGGAGACTTGGAAGGCCTAATGTGACCGGCGGCCAAGCTTGTCTGTATGTATTCCTCCAAAGCCTTTCTCTCAGGAATAGTAAGAGTAAATAAACGACTTTAAGGAAGAGTCGCTCCAGGGACAAATTCAATAGTACAATCATAGTCTCTATGGGGAGGCAAAATCTGCGATTCCTTCTCAGAAAAAACTTTCCAAAAATCCTGAATAGGTACAGGTAACTCCCCCTTAACTACAGCAGCAATACGCCCGTTACAACACTTATCATAACACTTAGGGCTCCAGGACTTAATTTCATTGGTAGACCAATCCAGTACAGGATTGTGCAATTTTAACCAGGGTAACCCCAAAATCACCGGTGAGGGCAAATTATTCAATACTACCAAATCCAAATTCTCTTGGTGAACACCATTAATAGTGAGGGGAAATTCACATAACTTGTGAGTAACATTCTTCAAGGGAGAGCCATCAACAGAAACCACGGGAATAGGGGATGACAAAGGTCTGGTTTTTAATTTAAGTTTTTCCAAGAATCCCCATCAATCACATTCAGAGTAGAACCACAATCGACAAATACCCAAAATTCCATTAGTTCTTTCTGAGCAGCAGTAGTGGCAGAAAGAAAAACACCGTTAGTGTTGAAACAGGCTATACGAGCGGAACTGACCTGTTTTTTTCTTCTTTGTTCATACGAAGCGCACAGTTCTTAATGAAATGGTCAGATTTGCCGCTATAAAAGCACAAACCTTCAGAACACCTGCGGTCTCTTTCCTGAGAGCGGGGTGCCATCGTTCCAATCTCCATCGGCTCTCCAATGTCAGTACAGACCCTCTCAAAACTTGGAGCTGACATGGCAGAGGATTACTCTCATTAACCCTGGCACGCAGTCTCCTATCCACCCGTATAGCTAATTGCATAGCCTCCTGCAAGTTACCAGGTGTGGGATAAGCAATCAGCAAATCTTTAACCCTTTCACTTAACCCTGCAAGAAACAAACTTTTCAAAGCTGAATCGTTCCACCCAACCTGAGTAGACCATCGACAGAAGTGAGAACAATATTTTTCCACATTACCTGATCCCTGCCTCAAACGTCTCAATTCTGTCTCAGCTGATGAGACACGATCAGGATCATCATACAATAACCCCAAAGCAGAAAAAAACTATCCACTGATCTAAAGCATGGATCACTAGGTTGTAGAGAAAAGGCCCATTCCTGAGGTTCTTTGCGCAAAAGTGACATTATGAACCCTATGCGCTGTGATTCATCACCAGAGGATCTGGGTCTCAAACGAAAATACAACAAGCAAGCATTTTTAAAAGAAAAAAAATCTTGTTGTTCATCAAAAAATAAATCAGGCAAAAGTACCTTTGGCTCCACGAAATGTGCTCCAGAACAGCTACTCACGTGTTGCTGGAGCTCGGCCACCTCCAGAGAGAGTCCCTGCAGGCGTTGAGCCAAGTCCTGAACCGACACCATGATGGAAACTGGAAATCTTTCCTTAGAGATATTTTTGGGCTGGACTTACTGTTATGTTCTGCTACAAGCACTAAGGAAAGAAGGGATATCTGTCCCTACGATAGGTCTAAGCTAGATCCCTACGATGTAACGGGGAACCTGATCCTGCGATCAGACCCGCTAAAGTCCTCAGCTAGTCTGTACGAAGACCTATAGATGCGAGGGAGGGATCCCTACAAGAACTAGGGACTGGGAGAAAGATGGACACCTCCTAACAGAAGTTGTAGCAGTAAAAGACAAACAAACAACATAGAACATAGAGGTCTGAAGACCAAGCAAAACTGACTGAGTAAGGTAACAAAGTACCTGGCTAACTTAAGAGTAGAAATTACAATGAAGTCCAGCAAAGCCAGAAGGGCGGAGCAGGATTAAGTAGGCAAAAAAGGTCATGTGACCAGCAAACTAGAAAAAACCTAACAGGAGAGTTCTAACAATCTGCCTGTTTTGTGGTTCAATAAAACTATTACCACACTGTTTTACCCTCACCCTGTATTGTCTTAGTAATGCCCGCAGTAAAAGGAGAGTGGGCATTCGGTGGGATCATCCCTGGTCAATGCGATTTCGGCTACTGGACCAGGGAGCCTGCTGACCCCCCTTGTCTCCTAACTGGCATAGAAAACTCTCCTAAGAGGAGTAGGATGAGGAACCGCAGGTAGAAGTATAGTACTCTTGCTTGCTGGACTGTACTGCCATTATTGGATGCGAGGAAGCTCCCGGGATAGTGTTCTGGGCTGTGTTGAGGCAGAAGAAAGTGAAAATGGAAAGCAAGAGTGACTCCAGGAAAGGGAGACAGAAGTGTGTAATAATGTTCCATGTCAAAACAGAAACGTCCATGAAGATGAATGCCTACTATCTGATGTACATAGTTCCCTAAAAGTTATTATTCAGTAAAAATATATTTAAGAGCTCTGGTCTCTCTCATTGAACTCTGTAACATCTTGTTCTGGCAGACCAAAAACAACGGCACCATGTGGTCTACAAGAGTGTTTCACCATCACAGCTAAGGTAAACTCACCCAGTCAGGACCCCCATTTTCATGTATCAGGCAGGGGTGTGAAGCACTAGTACCTCACCCATGGCTACCACCCCACCCCATGTTACAGGCTGGTGAGATTATCTTTATATAGGGAGGGCTGGTGGGGTCATCTTTCTGGAGAGCTGGTGGGTCATCTTCCTGGAGGGCTGCTGATGTCATTTTCCTGGTGGACTGATGGGGTCATCTTCCTCGAGGGCTGCTCAGGTCATCTTCCTGTAGTACTGGTGGGGTCCTCTTCCTGGAGGTTTGATAAGGTCATCTTTCTGGAGAACTGGTGGGATCCTCTTCCTGGAGGGCTGCTAAGGTCATCTTTCTGGAGGACTGGTGGGGTCCTCTTCCTGGTGTAAGGTTCTATGTATATATTCCTGAAACTCAGTTTGTTCGTCAGCCATTTTACTTTCTGTCTTGCTGCAGCTATCTTGCCCTCAGTCAAAATGGAGTTTCCAGCTTGCATGTTCCCGCCCTGATTCTCTCCTTTGCTTCTTAAGCAGCCACAGCTGAGCAATCAGTGCTTCAGAATCTAGCCTGCAGTGAACCTGTGACTTGACTCCTGTAAGCCTTGGACCTTGTACTCCAGCTATTCCTACTGAGGAACTCTGAAGCACTTGTGGACTCTGAACCCTGCTCTTTGAAAGACCCACGTTTGCATGGACTTACGGTAACAGAGAAGAAGATCCTGAATCTGTATTGGAGAGTGATTGCTGGGCTTGGATTTCTCTGGCCTGCTGTGTCTCCTGTTTCTGTGTCTGCAAACTGTGTGACTATTTCTGCCAACTTGTATGAAGTAATACAGGACTTTTCTATATCAAACCTGTGACTCCTGTGTTTTCGTCGCACCCAAGCACAAGACGCTATATGAACTGTACTACATACATTACAAGATTCTGAAGCCAAAACATTAGTGTCTGCTGGGTCTGGAAGGCTGTGTCTGCTGTACTGTGGATATCAGACGTCCGGTTGTACTTTCTGTGATGACAGTGGTTGTGACTTCTCACAACCATTCTAGGTGAGCAATTCCCTTAAGTTTTTCTTTTTGCAGTGTTACCACAGGTAAACACTATTGTTTTTTTGTTTTTTTTTTCCTTTCTTTTCTCTTTTTTGTCTGCTGTAACTCTGGATATCAGATGTCTGGTTGAAACTTTATGTGATGATAGTGGTTGTGACTTCTCACAACCATTCCAGGTGAGCAGTTCCCTTAATTTTTTTTTCTCTCTGCAGTGTTGCCACAGTGAACACTATTGTTTTTTTTTCTCTCCTCTTCTTCCAGTAATCCTGTCTTAAAAGATCTGGAAAATGGAGGCCCGCATAAAGGAACTTTGCGGAGTGACTGATAATATCCTTGCAGATTTGCAGAATATAAAGACCCGTTTTACAAATCTACAGGACCTCAATAATCACAATTTGCAAGTGGTTGGACAGACTACCCAGGATTTGCGAGCCAGGATTGAGGTTCTAGAGGGCGAGTCCAGGCTCCTGCCGTAGCCCCGAGTGCTGGGATTCCCAAGTTGCCCCCTTTTCGTTTTGGCGGTGAACGTGAGAAATTCAGGGGATTTATTAATCAATGCAATCTTTTTTTTTCTGCACATGCTACACAATTTCCCACTGAACGATCTAAGGTGCTTACTATAATTATGTTGCTTACCAACAAGGCTTTAATGTGGCAAACCCTCTGATTGAGACTGAGGATGATTGTTTGAATCACCTTGATGATTTTATTTTAGCCATGGGGCAGGTGTTTGATGACCCCAATCGAGGTGCAACAGCTGAAGCAGCCATGTTAGCTTTGCGCCAAGGTAAGCACTCGGTAGCTGAATATGCCTTGGATTTCAGGAGATGGGCCCTTGATACCACCTGGGACAGTTCCGCCAAAAAATCTATTTTTCGAAAGGGGTTATCTCCACTGATTAAGGATGAACTTGCTCGTGCCGACCCTCCCACTGCGTTAGGTGACTTTATTAACTACTGCATCCGTATTGATACTCGTCTGACTGAACGCAGGCAAGAGAGATGGTTCGAAAGCAATCGTACTAACCTTTTCTACCTTCCTCTCCAGCTAAGGAACCTTTGAGTAGGATTACACGGGAACCTGAACCTGAACCCATGCAGGTAGACTCTTTACAACGACGGGTTATGATGCACGCAAGGAACATCGTTTTAAGGAGAATCTATGTTTCTATTGTGGTAAGTCAGGGCACTTCATTATAAACTGCCCCAGCCGTTCTCGTAAGACTACTGCAGCACTCATTCATTGTGAGTGTTGCGAGAGGGGATCTGTCAGGTCCGAGCCTCAGGCTCCAGAGAGATCTGCAGCAACAGATCTTGATTTCTCGGACTTAAACTCCGTTACCTCTGAGGACGTTGACTGTGTAAACGCTGCCATTTTTCAAGTTTCCTCAGCGGTGTCCCAGCTGAGTTGTAAGAAAAACAATTCTCATTGCTTTCTTTCCATCAAACTCTGGGGTTGACTCAGCTTGGGTGTCTAGCTCTGCTATGATCGACTCAGGGGCAAGTGGAAATTTTATGGATGTCTCCTTTGCTCTGAAACAGGGAATACGTTCAGTGAAGAAGGCTACTCCAGTACAGATGGAAACTGTGGATGGCTCCCTGCTGACCTCTGGACCAGTGGATCAGGAAACAGAGCCTTTGAGGGTTCTTATGGGTAAAGATCATCAAGAGAAACTGTCCTTTATGCTTATCTCTTCTCCCCACTTTCCCATTATTCTAGGGCTACCATGGCTGCAGGCTCAGAATCCTACCATTAACTGGGAGACCAAGGAATTACACTTTCCAGAGAAACAGATGAGTCCAAAAGTTTCAGCTTGCTCTGTTCCTAAAGGAATCATGTCAGTCCTGAACTACCAGCTGTATACCAGGACTATGTGGATTTATGTGACAAGAAGAACGCTGACCAGCTTCCTCCTCACCGTCCATATGATTGTCCAATTGAATTATTGCCTGGAGCAGAGATACCTTTTGGTAAGATCTACCCCCTGGCGGGGCCCGAGCTAAAGGCTTTAAAGGATTACATAGATGAAAATCTAGCCAAGGGCTTCATACGCCCCTCTTCATCTCCTGCAGGTGCACCCATCTTCTTTGTAAAGAAGAAAGATGGATCTCTGAGACCATGCGTAGACTATAGGGAACTCAATAAGGTTACTATTAGAAACCGTTATCCATTGCCTTTAATCCCTGAGTTATTGGAGAGAGTGCGACATGCCAAATTTTTTCTAAACTAGATCTTCGTGGGGCCTATAACTTAGTCCGTATTAGACCTGGGGATGAATGGAAGACTGCATTCAGGTCACGCTATGGACACTTTGAATATCTAGTTATGCCTTTTGGTCTGAGTACCGCCCCAGCCACTTTCCAACACTTGGTGAATGACATCTTCAGGGATCTCCTAGATACGTTTGTGGTAATTTATTTAGATGATATTCTAATTTTTTCTAACTCCACAGAGGAACATCATGGACATGTGAGAATGGTCTTGGAACGTCTAAGACAAAATCATCTTTACATCAAACTTGAAAAGTGTGAATTCCATAGGACCGAAATTCAATTTCTGGGGTATATACTGTTACACAAGGAATTAGTATGGATGGAAGCAAAACCCAAGCCATCAAGGATTGACCAAGTCCTAGAAATGTGAAGGAGGTACAGCGCTTCATCGGGTTTGCCAACTTCTATAGACGGGTTTTATTAGAAATTTCTCTGAGGTAGTGTCACCTATCACTCAACTTACCGGAAAGAGTCTAGGTTTTTCCTGGACTCCCCAAGCCCAGGAAGCATTTTCCCGTCTAAAAGATAAATTTACCACTGCACCTATCCTAGTACATCCCAACCCGAGCTTGCCTTCATAATAGAGGTGGATGCTTCAGACTGTGCTGTTGGAGCTATACTCTCTCAGAGAACAGGTGAGAAGAATGTCTTGCATCCCTGTGCCTTCTTTTCCCAGCAGTTGTCTTCGGCTGAGAGGAACTACGATGTGGGCAATAGAGAGTTGTTGGCCATTATTGCCGCCTTCAAAGAATGGAGACACCTTCTTCAGGGAGCTGCACAGCAAATAGTCGTCCTGACAGACCATCGTAACCTTGAGTTTATCAGGTCGGCTAAGTGCCTGACTCCTCGCCAGGCTCGCTGGAATCTTTTCTTAAACCAATTTAATTTTATCATCTCTTATAGACCAGGATCGCGCAATGGAAAGGCTGATGCACTCTCTAGGATTTACTCAGCAGAGACACGTCCAATACTCCTCCTAAGACTATTCTTCCTGACTAGTGTTGAGCATTCCGATACCGCAAGTATCGGGTATCGGCCGATATTCGCGTTATCGGAATTCCGATACTTAATTCGATACTTTTTCAATATCGTATACCGGGAATCGGAAGTTCCCATAATTCTTTGAGAGACAATGTGATTTTAGTCAGCCAATGAGGAATCCTAAGAAGTGTGGGCACATCCTGTACTGCTGCGGTCATGTTAACTAATGGCATGGCTGTGATTGGATGCTGAAATGATGTCAGAATGCACTATAAAAGGCGCCGCCGCCATTTTAGCGTCACTGTGCTGTGAACTCAGTTAGGGAAAGAACGCTGCTCTGCTGACTCTGAGGACAGTTAGAGATTGCGATTTTAGTGTACTGTGCTTTAGGCAGGCTAGTTTACCACCGGCGTGTAAAGCTTCCTTTTGCCTGCAGTGTTGTTTTAACAGCTCTGCAAGGTGTGTGTGAGTGCAGGTGACGCTGCAGTTTGCTCTGTATGCAACGCTGTCTGTAGGCATTGCACGTGTCACTCACACACTCTTTTTTTTTTCTTCAGTGTAATCTTGCTGCTCCATGTAATTGAAATAATAGTGTGACGCGCTTCCATCCGTATACAATACCTTGGTTGCAAACACTATAGAAGTCCACAATGGAGCCTTTCACAGCAAGTGAACAGTTGTGTTTCAGTGTTCACTGCAGTCTGTGATTTTTTATTTTTTTTTTGAGTGCAGATCACGCTCCAGTTACTTCAACTAATGCTGCGTGTACTCTGCTGAGTGTCTGTCACTGGCTCATCCTTGTAATTTTTCAAAAATTGCTGCTGCTTTATTCTATTTTAAATTTACAAAAATTATTAGTGTGACGCTCTTCCATCAAAATACAATACATTGCTTGCAAACTTAATAGAAGTCCACAAAAAGGCCTTTCACAGCAAGTGAACAGTTGTGTTCAGTGTTCACTGTAGTCTGAGGTTTAATTTTTTTGTAGGAGTGAGATCCCGTCCACTTCAACCACCGCAGCGTGTACTCTGCTGAGTGTCTGTCACTGGCTCATCCTTGTAATTTTTCAAAAATTGCTGCTGCTTTCTTCTATTTTAAATTTACAAAAATATATTAGTGTGACGCTCTTCCATCAAATACAATACATTGCTTGCAAACATAATAGAAGTCCACAAAAAGGCCTTTCACAGCAAGTGAACAGTTGTGTTTCAGTGTTCACTGTAGTCTGAGGTTTCATTTTTTTGTAGGAGGTAGATCCGCTCCACTTCAACCACCGCAGCGTGTACTCTGCTGAGTGTCTGTCACTGGCTCATCCTTGTAATTTTTCAAAATTGCTGCTGCTTTATTCTATTTTAAATTTACAAAAATATATTAGTGTGACGCTCTTCCATCAAAATACAATACATTGCTTGCAAACTTAATAGAAGTCCACAAAAAGGCCTTTCACAGCAGAGTGAACAGTTGTGTTTCAGTGTTCACTGTAGTCTGAGGTTTCATTTTTTTGTAGAAAGTGTAGATCCCGCTCCACTTCAAACCACCGCAGCGTGTACTCTGCTGAGTGTCTGTCACTGGCTCATCCTTGTAATTTTTCAAAAATTGCTGCTGCTTTATTCTATTTTAAATTTACAAAAATATATTAGTGTGACGCTTCCATCAAAATACAATACATTGCTTGCAAACTTAATAGAAGTCCACAAAAAGGCCTTTCACAGCAAGTGAACAGTTGTGTTTCAGTGTTCACTGTAGTCTGAGGTTTCATTTTTTTGTAGGAGTGTAGATCCCGCTCCACTCAACCACCGCAGGTGTACTCTGCTGAGTGTCTGTCACTGGCTCACCTTTGTAATTTTTCAAAAATTGCTGCTGCTTCTTCTATTTTAAATTTACAAAAAATATTAGTGTGACGCTCTTCCATCAAAATACAATACATTGCTTGCAAACATAATAGAAGTCCACAAAAAGGCCTTTCACAGCAAGTGATACAGTTGTGTTTCAGTGTTCACTGTAGTCTGAGGTTTCATTTTTTTGTAGGATGTAGATCCCGCTCCACTTCACCACCGCAGGTGTACTCTGTGAGTGTCTGTCACTGGTCATCTTGTAATTTTTCAAAAATTGCTGCTGCTTTATTCTATTTAAATTTTCAAA
>JARQOD010009732.1:0-30176 GCA_033576555.1 Oophaga sylvatica
TTCTGCTGGGAGTTGTACGTTCACAGCTCAGGAGCCACAAGTTGGAGACCATTGACAAATAATTTTTTTTTTATTGGTCTACTATTCTATTTATATACAACTAATTGCCTTTGATTGTGGTTTAGACTTCTTCTTGTGATTTTTATTATTATTATTATTATTTTTTTTTTTTAGAAAATTAGCTTTTGCTTTTCCTAATTAGATGCTGGTTCCTGGTTTGAGGCTTCAGTGCTTCTTTGTGACCTGCGCAGATGTCTGCAGACATATAGTAATGCCCTCTGCTCACATGCACTAGTGTAATGTGTTCTCGGTAATGCAGTAATGCACTTATTATTAGTATTCTTAGTGTTGTTATTATTATTATCATTATTATTACTAATAATAATGATAATAATAATAATAAATATTTATAATTAATAATTATTTTAACAGGAATTTCCCTTTGTACCCTCTAATGCACTCATTGAGTTTTATACTCTTATTGGTTAGCAGATAAATTAACTGCAAAAAGGAAAAATATTTATTGCAGTGACTGGACATGCTCTCACTGGAATGCACTTCATCCTCCCCATCCTTGATTCTGAAATTTCAGCATGAGCATTGTTGTTTAGACTATTAACTTTATTGTCCCATGTGTCCTCCTCCACCAAACTCAAGTTTTTTAACTTCTAATTTTACTTTTACCAACTCATAAGGCGGGTCCGGTTGTAAAACAGATTGGCATGGCAGATGCAGGCGGGTCCGGCTGTAATACAGATAGTCATAGGAGGTGCAGACGGGTCCGGCTGTAATACAGATTGGCATGGCAGGTGCAGGCAGGTTTAGCTGTTATACAGGTTGGCACAGCAAGTGCAGTTGGATCCAGCTGTAATACAGACTGACAAGTCAAGTACTAGCAAGGTGATTAGGAACGGACAGATACTAGTGGGACTAGCTGACAGGAACCTGAGAGCTAGCAAGCGTGTTTAGGAACAGACTATCAGTGTTGCACAGGCACCTCCATGCAGGAGGAGGTGCCTTAAATAATAAGTGTCTTCCAGCTATTGGCTGGGGATACTTTAGGATGGCAGACACGGAACCTTTAAGAAGGATGGAGCGCACGTGTGCACACTGAGTACAGTGCCCGAGGATCTGCGTGTCGTGCCCGCACCCCGGGCAGCAGCCAATAAAGAAGGAGGAGAAGGTGCGGGATGGAGGCCACGACAGTGAGTCTGCATCCCTGCTGGGGAAGGAGGCAGTGTGCAGGGATGCTGGTGCTACACATGGGTTCCTTGGTTGACATAGCTCTAGGTTGCCTTGAATCCGGACCCCCCGCGGTGTCTCTTTATGTCTGTGGCGAAGATGGTGGTCCACACGGATAGCCAGATACATGGCCACTGGGGTCTCATACAGGGAAAAGGCATCCTTTACCTTCACAGAAAGCCTCTGACAGAGCGGACTATGGATTCGCGTGGTCATTCCACTTAGTATCCGTGGCCACCTATGGAACTCAGAGCAATACTCCTCTGCTGGCCAGTCTCCCTGCTGAAGCTGGTGTAGTGTAGATGCGGAAAGAGAATGCAGTTGGATTGTCGTATATATGACCCAGAATCTGAAAGAATTCCTCAACCAGTCGAAGCGACTGAGAGTCAGACGGGAGAGAAAATGCCCAGTCTTAGGGGTCACCCAGGAGGAAAGAGGTTACGATCGATCCCCACCCATTGCTCCTCGGTACCTGAGGAGTGAGGACATAATTTAAAAAAGAGTTTACAGTCCTCCCTGAAAGCAGCAAATTTATCCTGACCCCCAGAGAAGCTAACCGGCAGAGCGATCTTGGAAAAAACCTGCACTGTTTAATAAGATGGTGAAGTACTTCTAACCAGTGCAGGAGACTGTGAAACTGGAAGCCGCAATCTTCTGGCCCCTCTCTGTAGCGACATCTCTGTGACATCTATTATCCTTTTTTTCTTCTTTCTTTCGATTGTCTTTGTTAAACAAAGAAACAGTATTACAAGTTAACGCTGACCAATAATTCACTTGACTTAGTGTCATGTCCCATGATTTCGGAATCATACAGGCAGTAATATATTATCATTGTGCTGCTGTTTGGTTGCTATTCAACAAGGTTTGCCTCTTTTAGAAGTCTGTCCTTCCTCTTTCCCTGTAGTTCTGATGTAGCTCTGATGTCAGTAACCCCTCCCTTCTTCTTCCTCATTTTGTACAGTCATGGCCAAAAGTTTTGAGAATGACACAAATATTATATTTTCACATGATCTGCTGCCCTCTGGTTTTTATGTGTGTGTTTGACAGATGTTTTTATCACAGACAGAAATATAATTGCAAACATATGAGTAACAAAAGCTTATATTGACAGTTAGAATGAATTAATGCAGCAAGTCAATATTTGCAGTGTTGACCCTTCTTCTTCAGGACCTCTGCAATTCTCCCTGGCATGCTCTCAATCAACTTCTGGACCAAATCTTGACTGATAGCAGTCCATTCTTGCACAATCAATGCTTTCATTTTGTCAGAAATTTTAGGTTTTTTGTTTGTCCACCCGTCTCTTGATGATTGACCACAAGTTCTCAATGGGATTAAGATCTGGGGAGTTTCCAGGCCATGGACCCAAAATCTCTAGGTTTTGTTCCCTGAGCCATTTAGTTATCACCTTTGCTTTATGGCAAGGTGCTCCATCATGCTGGAAAAGGCATTGTTGATCGCCATACTGCTCTTGGAGGGTTGGGAGAAGTTGCTCTTGGAGGACATTCTGTTACCATTCTTTATTCATGGCTGTGTTTTTAGGCAAGACTGTGAGAGAGCCGATTCCCTTGGCTGAGAAGCAACCCCACACATGAATGGTTTCAGGATGCTTAACAGTTGACATGAGACAAGACTGGTGGTAGCGCTCACCTTGTCTTCTCCGAATGAGGCGTTTTCCTGATGTCCCAAACAATCGAAAAGGGGATTCTTCAGAGAAAATAACTTTACCCCAGTCCTCAGCAGTCCATTGCCTGTACCTTTTGCAGAATATCAGTCTGTCCATGATGTTTTTTCTGGAGAGAAGTGGCTTCTTTGCTGCCCTCCTTGAGACCAGGCCTTGCTCCAAGAGTCTCCGCCTCACAGTGCGTGCAGATGCACTCACACCTGCCTGCTGCTATTCCTGAGCAAGCTCTGCACTGCTGGTAGCCCGATCCCGCAGCTGAAACACTTTTAAGAGACGGTCCTGGCGCTTGCTGGTCTTTCTTGGGCGCCTTGGAGCCTTTTTGGCAACAATGGAACCTCTCTCCTTGAAGTTCTTGATGATGCGATAGATTGTTTACTGAGGTGCAATCTTTCTAGCTGCGATACTCTTCCCTGTTAGGCCATTTTTGTGCATTGCAATGATGACTGCACATGTTTCTTTAGAGATAACCATGGTTAACAGAAGAGAAACAATGATGCCAAGCACCAGCCTCCTTTTAAAGTGTCCAGTGGTGTCATTCTTACTTAATCATGACAGATTGATCTCCAGCCATGTCCTCATCAACACCCACACCTGTGTTAATGGAGCAATCACTGAAAAGAGGTTAGCTGGTCCTTTTACGGCAGGGCTGCAATGATGTTGAAATGTGTTTTGGGGGATAAAGTTCATTTTCTAGCCAAATATTGACTTTGCAAGTAATTGCTGTTAAGCTGATCACTCTTTATAACATTCTGGAGTATATGCAAATTGCCATTAGAAAAAGTGAAGCAGTAGACTTTGTAAAAATTAATATGTGTGTCATTCTCAAAACTTTTGTCCATGACTATGTCAGCCATGCTAAGAAGCTCATGTGTCTTCATCTCTGGTTCAGAATAAGTTCTTTTTACCTACTGTAATTGTGCTTAACTACAAGACTTCAGCTAGAAAAAACTCTTCTTCTGGAATCTTCACACGTGCCTCTGCAGTTGAGTCAAACTATCAGATGAAATAATTTAGTGAGCAACGGTACATAGAGAGCCACAGAAACTCAAGCGCCCCAATTTCAGCTTCTCTTTTCTTCTATAATGGAAATTGTTTTGTAAACTTGTTTGTTTTGCATGTAACCATTCTGCTTGTAAGATTGTTATGTGATCTGTTTTTAATATACAATTAGCTACTTTTTTAAAATAAAAACTACAGTGCAAAAATAAAATATTAAATTTCATAAAGCTTTTGGTGGGTGTGGGACTTCTGAGTAATCGGTTGGCTACTGGTGCAGAAAAACAAGAACTTTCATTTTCAGTAAACATTTATGCAAAGTGTTACAGTGTCGGCAGATGAAAAAGTAGTGAACCCCGCAGTTGTAATATACAAATAGTGAATATAAGCTTTACTTCAAATGAAAACATAAGGGACACATTACAAAAATGATGACACAGATTTTGAGTCATTTATGAAAAACTATCATTTACATATTATTTATGAAGCTTCATTTGTGCCCAATTTTGTGTAAAACTAGCTTTTAATGTGATTGTTTTGTGAATTACACATTTTATGTCAATTGTACATTCATATAAAAATCTAATTTGATAATTGGTGATCTCTTTTAACGGCTCCATATACAATTCATGCGCTTTTAATGGTGAGAGGAGAGAAAGTGCCTCAGAAAGCAAAAGGATCGTATTAATTTGAACTCCTCTACACTCCTTTCTTGTCCCTGCATTGTCTGTCAAGGGAGAGATTGGAGCCCCAAACACATAAAAATGGTAAAATTAAGCAGGTTTGAATGATATCTGTCTAATGGATATAAAGAGCTTTATGCTGCTTTTGGAAGAGCCGGTAATTAGGGAAATTATTGATATTCCCAAACATCGGCCCGTCTGTACAGGATGGCAATCATTCGATGAACGAGCAAATCAAAACACTTGTTTCTGGGGTGCAATGGTTAATTAGCTGGCTTAAAAATCATTTTCTCCTAGTATGGCTAGAGTAGCAATTCCAAAGGAATAAATTAATTGCTCACAAAACAGCTGCAACCAATATAAACTACAGCAAAGTGAATGAATCCAACAGATTATCACAAGCAGGAAACACCAGCAAGGGAAGATATATAAAGCTGCACCCGAATGGTGATAGGTCAGAGAGAGTAAATGAAAAACATCTATTACCCAAAGAAACCAAGATAACAGAACGAAATCAAGCAAAGAAAAAGTATATCCGCTGTGGCTCAGCAGAAAGAGACGCTGACCACATAACACAGAATCAAGGGTTAGAATCTAGATGCATGACAATGGCTATGTGCACATGGATGTGTAGTTGGCCGATATAATCAAGCTAGTAAATGACCGCCAGTTGGCTTGTATATAGATCATTGGCTGTTCTTTAACAAGTGTGATCCAGATGTGGAAACTCAGCATTAGTTGTTAGCAAGATTTGCTCTTTGAGATACAATTTGTGATAGTTTACAGCAATGGAAATGTGAACATTACTGCTTAGTTATCTCCATTATTACAGTTGTCAAAAGCTTTGTTCGTATTTCTGGGAATGAAGAAAGATACTTTTAACAATCAGTGATGCTTGTGAACCAGTGCAGACACAGAATGTACGGTTCTTTCTGCCTCCCTCACAGCAGGATGTCACAGAACAGTCTCCATCCCCATTCAGCCGCTGAATCATTCAGCATGCACCCAACAGTCCCATGTAATCAAAAACTTGCATCTCTTGCTGTCTGCCTATAATGAAACCTTCTCAAGCTTTTATAATAATGGCTTGCAGGTTTTAAACATATCTGCCACTTTGATTAATGTGCAGAAGCTTCCAGTTGTCTGTTGAAGCATTATTTTTTTTATTGCAACGCTGGAGTGGTGCCACTAATGACCCTAATATTATATTTACCAGCCGTCGTCTTCAGTGGTTCCCGGCATTGCTCTGGTCCCGTGCTGCTATCTTGGAAGTGTGTGCGCTGGGGGGGGTTCATAAGTGATTGCAGACTTATCGGTTTTGACTGGACAGCCCCTTTAAATACATTGGAAAAATCCCTGAGATCCACTAATTCTGCTGCTTTTGTTACTGTTTTGCGCTATATCACTGCAGTTTTTTCTGGCGGCCTGTGCTTTTAACCCTCCCAGAGGCTGACAATCACAGCATTATCAGTTACAGACACTGCCAAGCTTTGATTTACAGCATCAAGGAGGAAGGGTGGAAGCACACAACCCCAGGACACACTCTGAAGAAACGCCCAGTTGCACTATAATCAAAGATTTCACATACTGCGCTCCAAAAGCAACACATACGGTGGTGGCCAAAAGTATTGGCACCCCTGCAATTCTGTCAGATAACACTCAGTTTCTTCCTGAAAATGATTGCAAGCACAACTTCTTTGGTATTATTATCTTCATTTAATTTGTCTTCAATGAAAAAACACAAAAATAATTGACCTAAAGCCAAATTGGATATAATTCCACACCAAACCTAAAAAGGGGGTGGACAAAAGTATTGGCACTGTTTGAAAAATCATGTGATGCTTCTCTAATTCGTGTAATCACCAGCACCTGTAACTTACCTGTGGCACCTAACAGGTGTTGGCAATAACTAAATGACACTTGCAGCCAGTTAACATGAATTAAAGTTGACTCAACCTCTGTCCTGTGTCCTTGTGTGTACCACATTGAGCATGGGGAAAAGAAAGAAGACCAAAGAACTGTCTGAGGACTTGAGAAACCAAATTGTGAGGAAGCATGAGCAATCTCAAGGCTACAAGTCCATCTCCAAAGACCTGAATGTTCCTGTGTCTTCCGTGCGCAGTGTCATCAAGAAGTTTAAAGCCCATGGCACTGTGATTCATTCAAAGAAAAGAACACGGTCCCTACAGTCAAACATGGCGGAGGTTCCCTGATGTTTTGGGGTTGCTTTGCTGCCTCTGGCACTGGACTGCTTGACCGTGTGCATGGCATTATGAAGTCTGAAGACTACCAACAAATTTTGCAGCATAATGTAGGGCCCAGTGTGAGAAAGCTGGGTCTCCCTCAGAGGTCATGGGTCTTCCAGCAGGACAATGACCCAAAACACACTTCCAAAAGCACTATAAAATGGTTTGAGAGAAAGCACTGGAGACTTCTAAGGTGGCCAGCAATGAGTCCAGACCTGAATCCCATAGAACACCTATGGAGAGATCTCAAAATGGCAGTTTGGAGAAGGTACCCTTCAAATATCAGGGACCTGGAACAGTTTGCCAAAGAAGAATGGTCTACAATTCCAGCAGAGCATTGTAAGAAACTCATTGATGATTACCGGAAGCGGTTGTTCGCAGTTATTTTGGCTAAAGGTTGTGCAACCAAGTATGAGGCTGAGGGTGCCAATACTTTTGTCTGGCCCATTTTTGGAGTTTTGTGTGAAATGATCAAGGATTTGATTTTTGCTTCATTCTCTTTTGTGTTTTTTCCTTGCAAGCAAATTAAATGAAGATAAAAATAGCAAATAATTTGTGATTGCAATCATTTTCAGGAAGACACTATTATCTGACAGAATTGCAGGGGTGCCAATACTTTTGGCCACCACTGTAAATATCTCTGCAATGGAGTGACATAGCAATAATAGGAAAAGTGGGGCAGAATCAATGGAACTCAGGGATTTTTACAAGGTATTTAAGCTAATTTTTGAGTATTAGACAGGTCTGTTATGTTTTGGTAGCTGAGGAGGGCAGGAGCAAAAAACCGCAAAGGCAGCCAAACACCAGAGAGGTTGATATCTAATAGGTTACAGACCCCTAAACTAACCGCACAACTAGAAGCAGCCGTGGGATGTTCCTACGATGACCTAGACACCTCGTCACAGCCGGAGAGATTAGCTACCCCTGTAGATGGAAAGAGGAAGGCTAACTGCCCCGGAGTAGAGCCCCAAAGTATTAGGAAGCCCCCAAACATATAATGGCGGTTAGACAAGAGGAAAACACGAAAACAGACAGAAAATAGAATGAGCAAACGCTGGGGCCCAAAACTGTCTAGATAGGATAGTACAGGAGAGAATACTGTCTGCAACCCAACAGAACCTAGGAAAAATTCCAACACTTCTGATTCCAAAAATGCTGAGACCACACGGTCTCGACCACCTATTTCCGATCTCTGGTGTGAATACGCAGCTACCCAGCAGTAAAATATCACAAGAACTGATCACAAGTGCAAATACAAAAGGAGAATAGAGACCAGCACAAGCCCCCCAAAGGGGACCCGGCTGAACTCAAAAGCAAGGCAGCAAAAGCAAGGGAAATCAAACCACAAAAAAAAAAACAGTAACTTATCTGAATGATAGCAGGAGACAGCAGAAAAGCAAGCTGAATTTCAACCTAGACCAGGAAGTAACAATTGATCACCGGCGAAGATCATGGGAGGCCAGCTCACTTATATCAGGCCAGTCCGTCCCCCCTGATAACCATTCATCCATTGCAGGTGGTGAACTCTTGCTGTTCAACATGAGTGAATTGAAGGGTATTGAACCCTCAGCAACCACCAGAGGGAGCCTCAGCTCCGAAGTCGTCTGTCATGTGTGCATTGCCATGAAGATCGTCGCGGTTGCACATTTTGACTTCTCACAGCTGAGCTGCTGTTTCTTTGTGTTTGGCAGCTAGGGAGTTAATTCTGTCTGTGCTCGGTGCTGGGACTGGGTGCAGTTTCTCCCGGCTGCAATTGATTATTTGTTGATTGGTTTCCTTTAAATTCCTGGTTGTCTGCTTGGGGAGTTGCCAGTGAAACCTTCATGCAGACCACAGATAGGAATGAATCTGTATAGACTTTAGTTGTGAGCTCCTTAGTTGTTCTAAGCTCAACTTGGTTAGAGTTTATTTCCCAGACCATTTATGTTCCTTTGGTGTTTGAGTGTGTATGCAAGCGAGTGTTATCCTGTCTGTCTTATATGTCTAATCTGTGTATTTATCTGAGATCAGCCCATATCCCTTTGGTGGTAGTCAGGATCCTTCTTAGGACTGATTACAGGGTTCAGGGTCTGATAGGAGACAGGGTTAGGTTGGAGACTTGGACCTCTGAACCATTATCAGTACCTCCAAGGTGAGGGATTAGTTAGGACCCCAGTTTAGGGTCAGGTTAGATCCCGGTCCACCTCTTTCCTGTTTCAGCTCATCAAGTCCTCAAGATTAACCCTGAGTTCAGCAGATATCGTGTCAGGTAAATCTATTCTATACTTACATGCTGATGTTGCTATACTAGTTGTTGTATAGAGTGTTGTTCCTGTATTAATAGTTTACTGACATTGTATACATATCATTAGACAGCGTGACATTTTCACTGGCCTTAAAAATTATCTCCAGTTACCATGGATCCAGTAGCCCAGCTGGCTCTGCAGTTGCAGGGATTATCCATGGAGCTGACGGACATTAAGTCCAAAGTTTTGTCTCCCTGGAGCAAACCAGAGTTGAACCTAAAGTAGCTCTCCCGGACAGGTTCACTGGTGGGCGAGACAAATTTTTCACCTTCCGGGAGGCATGTAAATTGTATTTTCGGCTTCGGCCTCGATCATCAGGGAGTGAGGAGCAGAGAGTGGGAATTGTTATCTCACTTCTGCAAGGGGACCCTCAATCCTGGGCATTTTCCCTTCCTCCGGGATCCCCGGCTCTACTGTCTGTAGATCAATTTTTTACTGCCCTGGGATTGGTATATGATGACCCAGATCGGGTCTCTCTTGCTGAGACAAAATTACATAAGATACAGTAGGGAGATCGTCCGGCAGAGGAATTTGCTTCTGAGTTTCGTAGATGGGCCACAGATACTCAGTGGAATGACCCAGCTCTTAGGAGCCAGTTTTGTCATGGGCTTTCTGATAAATTAAAAGACGTTTTGGCTCAGTATGAGTCTCCTCCTTCTCTGGAGGCTGCTATGGCCTTAGCTATCCGTACTGATAGACGGCTTCGGGAGAGGGGTGAGGTAACCCCACTCCCTGTTGTTTCTCCACCTACCACTAAAGTCCCTTATGTTGAGGTTCCCCTTGTCTGTTCGGATGAGCCTATGCAGTTGGGAGGGACATCATTTCGTAGGAGGGGATTGGCGGTACGCCGCAGGACTAGAAGATGTTTTTTCTGCGGGAAAGAGGGACATTTTGTTGGAGAATGTCCATCCCGTGCCTTGTTGAGCCAAAAGTCGCCGGAAAACTGTTAATCCCAGGTTGTGTGGTGGACGACAACCTGGGAGTATGTATTTCATCCGCCAGTTCTTCTCAGTTCCTTGTACCAGTGGAGGTGGTAGTTGGTACGAGAGTGGAGAGATTGTCTGTTCTTCTTGATAGTGGTTCCGGGGCTAATCTGGTTGACGCTCAGTTTGCTCAGGCTCAAGGTATGCATCTGAGTGTATTGGTCAAACCGATCCCTATATTCTCCATTGACGCCAGGCCTCTCGGCCAAGGTAGCTTTGTTCATGAGGTTCATAACATTGACCTTCGGGTAGGGGCAATACATAGGGAACAATTATCTTGTTATGTGTTGGAGGGTCTACCTACTCCCATTGTGTTGGGACTTCCTTGGTTGGTTAAACATAACCCTGTGATTAATTGGCAGTCCAGAGAAATAAGCCAATGGGGTGAGTTTTGCAAAAGCAACTGCATGAACACAGTCATCAGTGCGGTCGTGCCTAGTACATTGCCTCCTTTTTTGGAGGATTTTGGGGATGTTTTCTCTGAGGAGGGGTGTCAGGAGTTGCCTCCTCATCGCGTGTATGACTGCTCTATTAATCTCCTTCCTGATGCTAAGTTGCCTAAAGCTAGGTTGTATAATCTTTCTGGTCCTGAGAGGCAGGCTATGAAAGATTATATTTCTGAAAGTCTGGCCAAAGGGCATATTAGACCTTCATCTTCCTCAGTAGCCGCGGGGTTCTTCTTTGTGAAGAAGAAAGATGGAGGCCTACGCCCTTGCTTGGATTTCCGCGAACTTAATCGGATTACTGTTCGAGATCCGTATCCACTCCCTCTTATTCCTGATCTCTTCAATCAAATTGTTGGCGCCAAATGGTTTTCTAAATTGGATCTCAGGGGGGCGTATAATCTGATTAGGATAAAAGAGGGGGATGAGTGGAAAACGGCGTTTAACACGCCGGAGGGACATTATGAGAACCTAGTCATGCCTTTTGGTCTGACTACTGCACCAGCAGTATTCCAACATTTTGTTAATGACATTTTTCGTCACCTTGTGGGGCTGTTTGTGGTTGTATATTTGGACGACATTTTAATTTACTCGCCAGATCTTGTGTCTCATCAGGAGCATGTGAGACAGGTGTTGCAGATCTTGCGAGACAATAAACTATACGCCAAACTGGAGAAGTGTGTATTTGCCGTACAGGAACTTCAGTTTTTGGGTTTTTTGGTGTCAGCCTCCGGTTTCCGTATGGACCCTGAAAAGGTGAGAGCAGTGCTTGAATGGGATCAGCCAGGGGATCTTAAGACTCTGCAGCGTTTTTTGGGGTTTGCTAACTACTACCGGAAATTTATTTGTAATTTCTCATCTGTCGTCAAACCTCTCACTGACATGACAAGAAAAGGGACGGATTTTTCTAAATGGTCGGACAAAGCTTGCCAAGCCTTTTCCTCTTTAAAGAAATGTTTTGCTTCGGCACCCGTTCTCATCCAACCAGATGCATCTCAGCCGTTCATTGTGGAGGTGGATGCGTCTGACGTAGGGGTGGGTGCTATATTGTCCCAGGGTCCGTCCCCTGCTAAATGGCATCCGTGCGCTTTCTTTTCTAAGAAATTGTCGTCCGCCGAAAGGAATTATGATATCGGCAATAGGGAACTTTTGGCCATTAAGTTAGCTTTTGAAGAATGGCGTCACTTTTTGGAGGGGGCAGTCCACCCGGTCACCGTTATTACTGATCACAAGAACCTGTTGTATTTGGAATCCGCTAAGCGTCTGAATTCCAGACAAGCTCGATGGTCGTTGTTTTTTACCAGGTTTAATTTTGTCGTCACTTATCGCCCGGGGTCTAAGAATGTAAAGGCTGATGCCTTGTCTCGCAGTTTCCCAGGGCCGGGAAAACGGATGACCCGAGTCCTATCCTTCAGGAGGGGGTGGTAGTGTCGGCTGTATTTTCTGAGCTTGAGGAGGAGGTGTTAGAGGCTCAGGGGGACGCCCCTGCAGGACCTCCAGGGAGACTGTTTGTCCCAAATCTGTTGAGACAAAAGGTTATTGAGGCACATCATAATTCTGCTCTAGCAGGACATCCAGGGAGTAAGGCTACTTTAGATCTCCTTTCTCGCCGGTTTTGGTGGCCTAATGCTAATAAAGATGTTATAACTTTTGTCGCGTCATGTGGGGTGTGTGCTCGCTCTAAAACCCCTCATACCCGTCCGTCTGGGACCCTTTTACCCTTGAAACTTCCGGAGCGTCCATGGACTCATTTATCTATGGACTTCATTACGGACCTTCCTCCGTCGTCAGGGAATACTGTCATACTGGTGGTTGTTGACAGGTTCAGTAAGATGGCACATTTCGTGGCTCTTCCTGCACTCCCTAATGCTAAAACTCTGGCGCAGGTGTTCATTAGGGAGATCGTTAGACTTCATGGGTTGCCTTCTGATGTGGTGTCAGATAGGGGGTCTCAGTTTGTGTCCAAATTTTGGAGGGCATTTTGTTTACGTCGGGGGATGCAATTGTCATTTTCCTCGGCTTTTCATCCGCAGACCAATGGTCAGACAGAGCGTCTGAATCAGAGCTTAGAGACATATCTCCGGTGTTTTGTCTCAGAGAACCAAGAGGACTGGTCTTCTTTCTTGCCTCTGGCAGAGTTCGCTCTTAACAACAGGCGGAGCGAGTCCACTGGTAAGTCCCCGTTTTTTGGGGCATATGGTTTCCATCCCCAGTTTTGTACTTTCAATGGGGGGGGCCCTTCTGGGGTTCCTGAGGAGGAGCGTTTTTCGTCGTCACTTGCTTCTGTGTGGAGAGGTTATTGAATAATTTGAGTACGATGGGGAACCGTTACAAACGTATGGCTGATAGGAGGAGAGTTTCTGGTCCAGATCTGAATGTGAACGATCTGGTATGGTTGTCTACCAGGAATATAAAACTTAAAGTGCCCTCCTGGAAACTGGGTCCCAGATTCATCGGGCCGTACAGGATCAGTTCCATAATTAATCCTGTGGCATTTCGTCTGGACCTCCCTCCTACGTTTAAAATTCATAATGTGTTCCACAAGTCATTACTTAAAAGGTATGTGGCACCAGTCATACCGTCACCTCTACCTCCTCCTCCTGTGTTGGTCAATGGTAACTTGGAATTTCAAGTATCAAAGATCATTGACTCACGTCTGAATCGCCGGTCCCTTCAGTACTTGGTGCATTGGAAGGGGTATGGTCCAGAGGAGAGGACGTGGGTCCCTGCGTCTGATGTTAACGCAGATCGTTTGGTTCGGACCTTCCACAGAACTCACCCGGGCAGGCCTAGCCCTGAGGGTCCGGAGGCCCCTCGTAGAAGGGGGGGTACTGTCATGTGTGCATTGCCACGAAGATCGTCGCGGTTGCACATTTTGACTTCTCACAGCTGAGCTGCTGTTTCTTTGTGTTTGGCAGCTAGGGAGTTAATTCTGTCTGTGCTCGGTGCTGGGACTGGGTGCAGTTTCTCCCGGCTGCAATTGATTATTTGTTGATTGGTTTCCTTTAAATTCCTGGTTGTCTGCTTGGGGAGTTGCCAGTGAAACCTTCATGCAGACCACAGATAGGAATGAATCTGTATAGACTTTAGTTGTGAGCTCCTTAGTTGTTCTAAGCTCAACTTGGTTAGAGTTTATTTCCCAGACCATTTATGTTCCTTTGGTGTTTGAGTGTGTATGCAAGCGAGTGTTATCCTGTCTGTCTTATATGTCTAATCTGTGTATTTATCTGAGATCAGCCCATATCCCTTTGGTGGTAGTCAGGATCCTTCTTAGGACTGATTACAGGGTTCAGGGTCTGATAGGAGACAGGGTTAGGTTGGAGACTTGGACCTCTGAACCATTATCAGTACCTCCAAGGTGAGGGATTAGTTAGGACCCCAGTTTAGGGTCAGGTTAGATCCCGGTCCACCTCTTTCCTGTTTCAGCTCATCAAGTCCTCAAGATTAACCCTGAGTTCAGCAGATATTGTGTCAGGTAAATCTATTCTATACTTACATGCTGATGTTGCTATACTAGTTGTTATATAGAGTGTTGTTCCTGTATTAATAGTTTACTGACATTGTATACATATCATTAGACAGCGTGACATTTTCACTGGCCTTAAAAATTATCTCCAGTTACCATGGATCCAGTAGCCCAGCTGGCTCTGCAGTTGCAGGGATTATCCATGGAGCTGACGGACATTAAGTCCAAAGTTTTGTCTCCCCTGGAGCAAACCAGAGTTGAACCTAAAGTAGCTCTCCCGGACAGGTTCACTGGTGGGCGAGACAAATTTTTCACCTTCCGGGAGGCATGTAAATTGTATTTTCGGCTTCGGCCTCGATCATCAGGGAGTGAGGAGCAGAGAGTGGGAATTGTTATCTCACTTCTGCAAGGGGACCCTCAATCCTGGGCATTTTCCCTTCCTCCGGGATCCCCGGCTCTACTGTCTGTAGATCAATTTTTTACTGCCCTGGGATTGGTATATGATGACCCAGATCGGGTCTCTCTTGCTGAGACAAAATTACATAAGATACAGTAGGGAGATCGTCCGGCAGAGGAATTTGCTTCTGAGTTTCGTAGATGGGCCACAGATACTCAGTGGAATGACCCAGCTCTTAGGAGCCAGTTTTGTCATGGGCTTTCTGATAAATTAAAAGACGTTTTGGCTCAGTATGAGTCTCCTCCTTCTCTGGAGGCTGCTATGGCCTTAGCTATCCGTACTGATAGACGGCTTCGGGAGAGGGGTGAGGTAACCCCACTCCCTGTTGTTTCTCCACCTACCACTAAAGTCCCTTATGTTGAGGTTCCCCTTGTCTGTTCGGATGAGCCTATGCAGTTGGGAGGGACATCATTTCGTAGGAGGGGATTGGCGGTACGCCGCAGGACTAGAAGATGTTTTTTCTGCGGGAAAGAGGGACATTTTGTTGGAGAATGTCCATCCCGTGCCTTGTTGAGCCAAAAGTCGCCGGAAAACTGTTAATCCCAGGTTGTGTGGTGGACGACAACCTGGGAGTATGTATTTCATCCGCCAGTTCTTCTCAGTTCCTTGTACCAGTGGAGGTGGTAGTTGGTACGAGAGTGGAGAGATTGTCTGTTCTTCTTGATAGTGGTTCCGGGGCTAATCTGGTTGACGCTCAGTTTGCTCAGGCTCAAGGTATGCATCTGAGTGTATTGGTCAAACCGATCCCTATATTCTCCATTGACGCCAGGCCTCTCGGCCAAGGTAGCTTTGTTCATGAGGTTCATAACATTGACCTTCGGGTAGGGGCAATACATAGGGAACAATTATCTTGTTATGTGTTGGAGGGTCTACCTACTCCCATTGTGTTGGGACTTCCTTGGTTGGTTAAACATAACCCTGTGATTAATTGGCAGTCCAGAGAAATAAGCCAATGGGGTGAGTTTTGCAAAAGCAACTGCATGAACACAGTCATCAGTGCGGTCGTGCCTAGTACATTGCCTCCTTTTTTGGAGGATTTTGGGGATGTTTTCTCTGAGGAGGGGTGTCAGGAGTTGCCTCCTCATCGCGTGTATGACTGCTCTATTAATCTCCTTCCTGATGCTAAGTTGCCTAAAGCTAGGTTGTATAATCTTTCTGGTCCTGAGAGGCAGGCTATGAAAGATTATATTTCTGAAAGTCTGGCCAAAGGGCATATTAGACCTTCATCTTCCTCAGTAGCCGCGGGGTTCTTCTTTGTGAAGAAGAAAGATGGAGGCCTACGCCCTTGCTTGGATTTCCGCGAACTTAATCGGATTACTGTTCGAGATCCGTATCCACTCCCTCTTATTCCTGATCTCTTCAATCAAATTGTTGGCGCCAAATGGTTTTCTAAATTGGATCTCAGGGGGGCGTATAATCTGATTAGGATAAAAGAGGGGGATGAGTGGAAAACGGCGTTTAACACGCCGGAGGGACATTATGAGAACCTAGTCATGCCTTTTGGTCTGACTACTGCACCAGCAGTATTCCAACATTTTGTTAATGACATTTTTCGTCACCTTGTGGGGCTGTTTGTGGTTGTATATTTGGACGACATTTTAATTTACTCGCCAGATCTTGTGTCTCATCAGGAGCATGTGAGACAGGTGTTGCAGATCTTGCGAGACAATAAACTATACGCCAAACTGGAGAAGTGTGTATTTGCCGTACAGGAACTTCAGTTTTTGGGTTTTTTGGTGTCAGCCTCCGGTTTCCGTATGGACCCTGAAAAGGTGAGAGCAGTGCTTGAATGGGATCAGCCAGGGGATCTTAAGACTCTGCAGCGTTTTTTGGGGTTTGCTAACTACTACCGGAAATTTATTTGTAATTTCTCATCTGTCGTCAAACCTCTCACTGACATGACAAGAAAAGGGACGGATTTTTCTAAATGGTCGGACAAAGCTTGCCAAGCCTTTTCCTCTTTAAAGAAATGTTTTGCTTCGGCACCCGTTCTCATCCAACCAGATGCATCTCAGCCGTTCATTGTGGAGGTGGATGCGTCTGACGTAGGGGTGGGTGCTATATTGTCCCAGGGTCCGTCCCCTGCTAAATGGCATCCGTGCGCTTTCTTTTCTAAGAAATTGTCGTCCGCCGAAAGGAATTATGATATCGGCAATAGGGAACTTTTGGCCATTAAGTTAGCTTTTGAAGAATGGCGTCACTTTTTGGAGGGGGCAGTCCACCCGGTCACCGTTATTACTGATCACAAGAACCTGTTGTATTTGGAATCCGCTAAGCGTCTGAATTCCAGACAAGCTCGATGGTCGTTGTTTTTTACCAGGTTTAATTTTGTCGTCACTTATCGCCCGGGGTCTAAGAATGTAAAGGCTGATGCCTTGTCTCGCAGTTTCCCAGGGGCCGGGAAAACGGATGACCCGAGTCCTATCCTTCAGGAGGGGGTGGTAGTGTCGGCTGTATTTTCTGAGCTTGAGGAGGAGGTGTTAGAGGCTCAGGGGGACGCCCCTGCAGGACCTCCAGGGAGACTGTTTGTCCCAAATCTGTTGAGACAAAAGGTTATTGAGGCACATCATAATTCTGCTCTAGCAGGACATCCAGGGAGTAAGGCTACTTTAGATCTCCTTTCTCGCCGGTTTTGGTGGCCTAATGCTAATAAAGATGTTATAACTTTTGTCGCGTCATGTGGGGTGTGTGCTCGCTCTAAAACCCCTCATACCCGTCCGTCTGGGACCCTTTTACCCTTGAAACTTCCGGAGCGTCCATGGACTCATTTATCTATGGACTTCATTACGGACCTTCCTCCGTCGTCAGGGAATACTGTCATACTGGTGGTTGTTGACAGGTTCAGTAAGATGGCACATTTCGTGGCTCTTCCTGCACTCCCTAATGCTAAAACTCTGGCGCAGGTGTTCATTAGGGAGATCGTTAGACTTCATGGGTTGCCTTCTGATGTGGTGTCAGATAGGGGGTCTCAGTTTGTGTCCAAATTTTGGAGGGCATTTTGTTTACGTCGGGGGATGCAATTGTCATTTTCCTCGGCTTTTCATCCGCAGACCAATGGTCAGACAGAGCGTCTGAATCAGAGCTTAGAGACATATCTCCGGTGTTTTGTCTCAGAGAACCAAGAGGACTGGTCTTCTTTCTTGCCTCTGGCAGAGTTCGCTCTTAACAACAGGCGGAGCGAGTCCACTGGTAAGTCCCCGTTTTTTGGGGCATATGGTTTCCATCCCCAGTTTTGTACTTTCAATGGGGGGGGCCCTTCTGGGGTTCCTGAGGAGGAGCGTTTTTCGTCGTCACTTGCTTCTGTGTGGAGAGGTGTATTGAATAATTTGAGTACGATGGGGAACCGTTACAAACGTATGGCTGATAGGAGGAGAGTTTCTGGTCCAGATCTGAATGTGAACGATCTGGTATGGTTGTCTACCAGGAATATAAAACTTAAAGTGCCCTCCTGGAAACTGGGTCCCAGATTCATCGGGCCGTACAGGATCAGTTCCATAATTAATCCTGTGGCATTTCGTCTGGACCTCCCTCCTACGTTTAAAATTCATAATGTGTTCCACAAGTCATTACTTAAAAGGTATGTGGCACCAGTCATACCGTCACCTCTACCTCCTCCTCCTGTGTTGGTCAATGGTAACTTGGAATTTCAAGTATCAAAGATCATTGACTCACGTCTGAATCGCCGGTCCCTTCAGTACTTGGTGCATTGGAAGGGGTATGGTCCAGAGGAGAGGACGTGGGTCCCTGCGTCTGATGTTAACGCAGATCGTTTGGTTCGGACCTTCCACAGAACTCACCCGGGCAGGCCTAGCCCTGAGGGTCCGGAGGCCCCTCGTAGAAGGGGGGGTACTGTCATGTGTGCATTGCCACGAAGATCGTCGCGGTTGCACATTTTGACTTCTCACAGCTGAGCTGCTGTTTCTTTGTGTTTGGCAGCTAGGGAGTTAATTCTGTCTGTGCTCGGTGCTGGGACTGGGTGCAGTTTCTCCCGGCTGCAATTGATTATTTGTTGATTGGTTTCCTTTAAATTCCTGGTTGTCTGCTTGGGGAGTTGCCAGTGAAACCTTCATGCAGACCACAGATAGGAATGAATCTGTATAGACTTTAGTTGTGAGCTCCTTAGTTGTTCTAAGCTCAACTTGGTTAGAGTTTATTTCCCAGACCATTTATGTTCCTTTGGTGTTTGAGTGTGTATGCAAGCGAGTGTTATCCTGTCTGTCTTATATGTCTAATCTGTGTATTTATCTGAGATCAGCCCATATCCCTTTGGTGGTAGTCAGGATCCTTCTTAGGACTGATTACAGGGTTCAGGGTCTGATAGGAGACAGGGTTAGGTTGGAGACTTGGACCTCTGAACCATTATCAGTACCTCCAAGGTGAGGGATTAGTTAGGACCCCAGTTTAGGGTCAGGTTAGATCCCGGTCCACCTCTTTCCTGTTTCAGCTCATCAAGTCCTCAAGATTAACCCTGAGTTCAGCAGATATTGTGTCAGGTAAATCTATTCTATACTTACATGCTGATGTTGCTATACTAGTTGTTATATAGAGTGTTGTTCCTGTATTAATAGTTTACTGACATTGTATACATATCATTAGACAGCGTGACATCGTCTCCAACACGTTCACAACACAGGTCCTCTTTAAACAGTAATAACACAAGAAAATTTATGGTAAAATATACACCTAAATTGGTAGCAGGTCCTCTAATTAAACAAACATTCTCATGATTGAAGAAATAAAATAGTTATCTTATATCTGTTGCTTTGATTATGAAATAGCATATTTTCTTTGTCCACTTATTCCTCCTCTTCTGCCTCTTTCCACTGCCTCTATCTATTCTTTGGAACTGTCCTATCTCTTGCCAAGTTGCGTGAAGACAGGTAAGTTTTGAGATGGACGCAAATGTTTGTTTTCCCATAGTTTCCAATCCAGCACATAAGTGGAAATCCAAATAGAGACGTTTCAGCTCATCCCAGGCTTTCATCAATAATGGAACAAGACTCTTGTGGTCCATATATGGAGTTACAGAGGAAGTGACATCATCATGTTATTCTTATAAAATAATATAGAACAATTGAGGAATTTATTATTGATATATATTACAATGATAAAATAATGAAACAGTTAAATATAGTAATGTATCATAATTATATATAATCACATCCATCTTGTGAATATCTTCCTAATAAGAGAACTGGTTATATACAGTATCTATAGGTTCATGTAATGGAACACGTGCTATATATTTTTAAGTTACAGTATGTATTTAGGTTAATATTTCAGTAATTTTACTATATTTTTTGCTTGCTATAATTGATTTGCTATTGGAAGATGTACATGGTCACGTTTTCAGTTTGTTGTGCGCTTTTCATTCGTTTTATTAACATGTTGATGTCACTTCCTCTGTTACCCTATATCATCTACCACTAAAGTCTGGTTCCATTATTGATGAAATCGTGGGATGGGCTGAATCGTCTCTATTTGGATTTTCATGTATGTGCTGGATTAAAAACTATTCATTCTGCACGTGAAGTCCGGGACCTTCTTCATTAATTGCAATTGTTTTCCACGAGCACCACTTCAATACGGAGTGGTGCCCAACCAGTCTTTTCACATAGTTTTCCTCTTCAGTGTCATTAGATCTTTTTATCGGATGTCTCTCTGGTTACTGAAGTACAATTATCAACATTTCATACATTTTTTACATTTTACATTTTTTACATTTTTATTGACAAATACATCAAGTTTATGTAGAGATTCGATATTTCCAATGTTGTCATTTTTTTTTCAACCTGGCAGCCACTTATTTCTCACTCTTGTGCTTTGACATGATCTTCATGCTGGAGACTGCAGATTTGTGAATCCTCACAGATGCGCACCGCGAGCTGTGAGGATTCGCCGGTGTCCGGAGCATGTGGTCATGTGACCGCAAATATGTGATTTGCATACAGTAGCCACATTCAACCTAGACGTGTCCTGCCTCGCTCAATACACTTGCTTTCAGCGAGGCAGCGCATGTCTAGTGGGCACATGACCGCACATGTACAAATCATATACTTGCGATCTTGCAACCGCCGTCGGTACCAGGGAATCCTCACAGCATACAGTAGGTGTGGTATGAGGATTCACAAGTCTGTAGTCACATAGAATTATTGCACACTTGTACGGTAAAGCAGGACAAACCCTGTAAATAGGATTAGGGAGATGCCAGGCAACCTACAAAGCCTGACATGAAGCAAAACCTGGGGCAGTAGACCCAGAAGAAGGAAGCAGAGTCACGGATACCAGAGACTGGTGTGCAACACAGTCTGAAAGGGGTTTCATTAGAGAAAATAACTTTACCCCAGAACTCTGCAGACCAATCCCTGTACGTCCTGCAGAATGTCAGTCTAGCTTCAATGTTTTTCTTGGAGAGAAGTGGCTTCTTTGCTGCTTTTCTTCACACCTCCACTTGTCTTAGCTACCATGAATCCTGTGTCATCCCAACAGTTAAGCAACGTGACACCATTTATTGTGGGGTCTTCTCATCCATGGCGGTGGCTTACTCAATTTTGCCTAAGATCACAGCCATGAATAAAGAATGGGATCTAATCATCCTCCAAGAGCAACTGCTCCCAATGATCCAGGAGCAATTTGATGATGAAGATATGCTTTTTCTAGCATGATGGAGCACAAGGCAAAATGTGATAACTAAACATTGATATTTTAGGTCCATGGCCAGGAAACTCCCTAGATCTCAATCTCATCAAAAAAACTGTGGTCAACTCTTTTAAAAAGTGGGAGGACAAACAAAAACACAGAAATTCTGATAAACTCCAGGCACTGATGAGGCAAGAATGGGCCATCAGTCAGGATTTGGCCAGGAAGCGGACATTCAGCTGCAGGGTGTAGGGCAGAAGTCTGGAAAAATAAGGGAACAACACTGCAAATATTGAGTCTTTACATAAACTTGATGAATTTATGGGTCATGTTACATGACAAGTGCTCGAATTGGCTAGCAGAGCTAAATCCTAGCAGTGTATATATTACACACTTCGTATTCATCAAGTTTGCCCTGGAGAAAAAAAAGTATTGACTTCTTTTCTTTCTGATTCCCATTGTCCTCGATCAATCTAAGTGTTCTTCATTCATCATCCTCATTTCTTTCCACTAACTAATCAAGAAAAATATATTAGAACCAGTAAATGTTAGGTGTTTTGGTATATAAAGGTGTAGGCACACTACAGCGAGCCAACTCCATTACAACTTTCTATAATTGGTTGAGATGATAAAAATGATTTGTAAACTTTATAACCTGCAGTTCAAGAATTTGAAAAAGTTAATATACTGTAGCTGGTTCATTACTGAGATTTTATCAATTAGCTTCATCATAGAAATTATTGCCTTACTTAAATGCAAAAGAAGATCGATGATAAACCATAAAAATAGTTACAGTTTATCAAAATTAAGGATGTCTTTGAGGTGGGAATATCTCTGTAAAACAGTGTAGTGTAGCGACACCATATGACAGTGACAAGAGAGCTGCAATGTTAAGATTTAAGCCTTGCACAGCAGTGCAGGCTACATGCACTCAGTTCAGCCACGTGTATGTCATCAATGATTTGCATATAACAATATACAACTGTGGCCAAAGGTTTTGAGACTCCCTGAAATTTCGACATGGTCTCCGTCATGCTGGAAAAAGCATTATTCATCATCAAATTGCTCCTGAATGGTTGGGAGAAGTTGCTCTTGGAGGATGATTAGATCCCATTCTGTATTCTTTGATCTGTTGTCTGACATTGGACTTCGTTCTGACCATCCGCCTGTTTAACCCCTTCAGCTGTGATCCATTATCGTCCCGGTACGCTGACCTCGGAACGTTACCTAACTACGCTTTTGCCTCTTCCTTCTGTTTATGACGTACCCTCCTGGCTTCTGACTTTGGACTCCTTGACCATTCTGACTCACTGCTTGGCCGTGAAAAGTGACTAGGTTCACACAACCAACGGGGCACCTACTACAGAACATCTCTGTGTGTGTGTTTGATGTCTCTCCCGTCCACATACAAGTTGTGTGGTATACACCCAGTTGGTTGAAGAAAATTTTTTGCATAATTATTGCTGAGGTATACAGGTCCTTCTCAAAAAATTAGCATATAGTGCAAAATTTCATTATTCTCCATAATGTAATGATTACAATTAAACTTTCATATATTTTAGAATCATTACACACCAACCAAAATTTGTCAGGTCTTTTATTGTTTTAATACTGATGATTTTGGCATACAACTCCTGATAACCCAAAAAACCTGTCTCAAAAAATTAACATATTTCAACCGTCCAATAAAATAAAAGTGTTTTTTAAAAACAAACAAAAAAAAACCATCAAATAATAAAGTTCAGTTATGCACTCAATACTTGGTCGGGAATCCTTTTGCAGAAATGACTGCTTCAATGCGGAGTGGCATGGAGGCAATCAGCCTGTGACACTGCTGAGGTGTTATGGAGGCCCAGGATGCTTCGATAGCGGCCTTAAGCTCATCCAGAGTGTTGGGTCTTGCGTCTCTCAACTTTCTCTTCACAATATCCCACAGATTCTCTATGGGGTTCAGGTCAGGAGAGTTGGCAGGCCAATTGAGCACAGTAATACCATGGTCAGTAAACCATTTACCAGTGGTTTTGGCACTGTGAGCAGGTGCCAGGTCATGCTGAAAAATGAAATCTTCATCTCCATAAAGCATTTCAGCCGATGGAAGCATGAAGTGCTCCAAAATCTCCTGATAGCTAGCTGCATTGACCCTGCCCTTGATGAAACACAGTGGACCAACACCAGCAGCTGACATGGCACCCCACACCATCACTGACTGTGGGTACTTGACACTGGACTTCAGGCATTTTGGCATTTCCTTCTCCCCAGTCTTCCTCCAGACTCTGGCACCTTGATTTCCGAATGACATGCAAAATTTGCTTTCATCAGAAAAAAGTACTTGGGACCACTTAGCAACAGTCCAGTGCTGCTTCTCTGTAGCCCAGGTCAGGCGCTTCTGCCGCTGTTTATGGTTCAAAAGTGGCTTTACCTGGGGAATGCGGCACCTGTAGCCCATTTCCTGCACACGCCTGTGCACGGTGGCTCTGGATGTTTCTACACCAGACTCAGTCCACTGCTTCCTCAGGTCCCCCAAGGTCTGGAATTGGTCCTTCTCCACAATCTTTCTCAGGGTCCGGTCACCTCTTCTCGTTGTACAGCGTTTTCTGCCACATTGTTTCCTTCCAACAGACTTCCCATTGAGGTGCCTTGATACAGCACTCTGGGAACAGCCTATTTGTTGAGAAATTTCTTTCTGGGTCTTACCCTCTTGCTTGAGGGTGTCAATGATGGCCTTCTTGACATCAGTAAGGTCGCTAGTTTTACCCATGATGGGGGTTTTGAGTAATGAACCAGGCAGGGAGTTTTTAAAAGCCTCAGGAATCTTTTGCATGTGTTTAGAGTTAATTAGTTGATTCAGAAGATTAGGGTAATAGGTCGTTTAGAGAACCTTTTCTTGATATGCTAATTTTTTGAGACAGTTTTTTTGGGTTATCAGGAGTTGTATGCCAAAATCATCAGTATTAAAACAATAAAAGACCTGACAAATTTCAGTTGGTGTGTAATGATTCTAAAATATATGAAAGTTTAATTGTAATCATTTCTGTAACGAATGGAAGCGGAGGCAGAGGTGGTGAAGTTCACATTCGTTTTTATTTTTTAATGTGGAACCTCGAGACCGCGGTCCGGGGGGCTCCGAAGGGGGCGTAACTAGTGAGCCCCGGGTACCCGTAGTAAGGCCCCTCGAACAGGACCAGAATGGAATACCCGGAGGACACAGGTGCTACCTCCAGTTAGACCCCGGACACGTGGCAGCTGTCCCAGAGGGACCAAAAGGGTAACAAGTATTTACAGAGTCCGTGGAAAGTTCTTGACGGAGAAGGGTAAGGTCCTGGTCCAGAACGGATGGTAGAAGGCTGGCTTCAGTGACCTTGTCACGGTCCACGGGTACGGATGGCTGATGGCGGAACGGGATGACACTTGCGCCAGTAATAGCCGAGATTGTCCAGATTAGCCAGATACAGGTTAGCAATGATCTGAGGAGACAAACAGTATCAGCGAAGCACAGAGACTGCAGACGCAGCGCAGACAGATCAGGCACAGAACCGGATGTAGCAATGATAGAACACGTTGCTCCGGCACTCCCCTAATGGTGGAGTGACCAGATATAGTACTGAGTGCGCAGCCATTGGATAATTAGCTATTTCAAAAGATGCACGCTGCCCCTTTAAAGAGAGGCCGTGGGCGCGGCCTCGCGTCCTAAGCCGACTGGAGGCCTGCCAGCAGCGTGCCAGGAAGTGGAGGAGGACTCAGGACGCCGGAGAGCAGATGGGACAGGAGACCCCAGCCCACTCACAGACCGCCACAGAGGGACAGCCCGAGGAACAGGTGAGTGAGCAGAACGGAGTGCAGAGGCAGCGCTGGGACCGGGTGTAACAGTATCCCCCTCTTTACTCCCCCTCTTTTTCAAGCCTGCGTGAAATCTTTTAAGAAGAAGAGGGGCCTGGATGTTCTCTTTAGGCTCCCAAGACCTCTCCTCAGGACCAAAACCCCTCCAGTCCACCAGGTAATAGATCCTACCTCTTACTCGCTTAGAGGCCAAGATATGTTTTACCTCAAAAACATCATCCTCAGAGACCGGATCAGGAGTGGTACCCGGGTCCTATAAAAAGGAGCTCAACACTACTGGTTTGAGGAGGGAAACATGAAAGGAGTTAGGTACTCTTAGAGAATTAGGCAATTTCAGTTTATAAGAGACCGGGTTGATCTGTCTCAAAACTTCAAAGGGACCAATGAAACGAGGACCCAATTTGTACGATGGTAACTTCAGATGGATGTACTTGGAGGAGAGCCATACCTTGTCTCCTGGACGAAAGATGGGAGCCTCCAAACGTCTTTTGTCCGCATGCGTTTTCATACGTTGAGAAGCTTTCTCCAAAGCCGACCTGGTCTCTCTCCAAATGTCCGAGAAATTCTTTGACAAGGTATCGACTGCCGGAACATCCGACAATCCCGAGACAGGAAGAGGAATTCCGGGTTGCAGTCCAAACACAATCTGAAAGGGAGACTTTCCAGAAGATTCACTTACTTGATTGTTGTAGGAGAATTCCGCCCAGGGCAGTAATTCTACCCAGTCATTATGATGAGCGTTGACGAAGTGACGCAGGTATCCAGCCAGGATTTGATTGATCCTCTCCACTTGCCCATTAGACTGGGGATGATATGCAGAAGAAAAATCTAGTTCAATTTTTACCATTTTACAGAGTCCTCTCCAAAACTTAGAGGTGAACTGGACGCCCCTGTCGGACACGATGTGGAGAGGAAATCCATGTAGACGAAAGATGTGCTGGATGAAGTGAGTGGCCAGTTCTGGAGCAGACGGGAGGCCAGATAGCGGAACGAAGTGAGCCATTTTAGAGAAGCGGTCCACCACAACCCATACCACTGAGCAGCTAGAAGAGATGGGAAGATCCGTGATGAAATCCATCGCGATGTGCTGCCAGGGAGTGGACGGAATCGGAAGAGGCAGAAGCCTGCCGGCTGGTAGATGTTTAACAGTTTTGTTACGAGCACATGAAGGACATGCTGCGACGAACTCCTGGATATCCTTGACCATGGTAGGCCACCAGTAATACCGGGAGATGAGTTGCTGCGTCTTTTTCTGACCAGCATGGCCAGCCAACTTAGAAGAATGACCCCAGCGCAGAACACGAGTACGGTCAGAAGCAGACACGAAAGTCTTCCCAGGAGGAAGCCGGGCCAGATCAGTGGAGGCAACAGAGACTAACCTAGAAGGTTCAATAATGTGCTGAGGTTCCTCCTCCAGTTCAGGAGGCAAGAAGGCCCTAGAGAGTGCGTCTGCCTTGATGTTCTTGTCAGCTGGACAGAAATGAAGTACAAAATTGAAACGGGCAAAAAATAACGCCCAACGGGCCTGACGGGGATTCAGTCTTAAAGCAGACTGGAGATAGGCAAGGTTTTTATGGTCGGTGAATATGATTACCTGGTGATGAGCTCCTTCAAGAAGATGTCTCCATTCCTCCAGAGCCAATTTGATGGCCAACAGTTCGCGATCGCCGACAGAGTAGTTCCTTTCTGCAGGAGAAAAAACCTTGGAAAAAAAACACACGAGATCATCCGCCCGGTAGACGACTTCTGGGTCAGAACTGCTCCTGCACCTATGGAAGAAGCGTCAACTTCAAGAAAAAATTGCTCACTTGAATTAGGACGATGGAGAACGGGTGCGGAAGCTAAGGCTTTTTTGAGAGAAACAAAGGCCTCTTCTGCCTCGGAGGACCATTCCTTAGAGTTTACACCTTTCCGGGTTAAGGCTGTGATTGGAGCCACTCGGGTGGAAAAGTGTGGAATGAATTGCCGGTAGTAATTGGCGAATCCGAGGAACCTTTGTATGGCTTTTAGCCCAGACGGACGAGGCCAGTTGAGAACTGCAGACAACTTCTCCGGATCCATCTTTAATCCTGTGGAAGATACAATATACCCAAGGAAAGGCAAAGAGGACTGCTCAAAGAGGCATTTCTCATATTTGGCATAGAGCCTGTTCTCTCTCAGTCTTTGTAAGACCAGGCGTACTTGCCTCCGGTGTGACGTCAAGTCAGCAGAAAAAATCAAAATATCGTCCAGGTAAACCACGACACAAGTATAGAGCAAATCCCTGAAAATGTTATTAACAAATTCCTGAAAAACCGCAGGTGCATTGCTTAGGCCGAATGGCATTACCAGGTATTCATAGTGGCCGTCACGGGTGTTGAAGGCTGTTTTCCATTCGTCTCCCTCTCTGATTCGGATCAGGTTGTAGGCCCCTCTGAGGTCCAATTTGGTGAAGATCTTGGCCCCTCGGAGACGATCAAACAGCTCTGAAATAAGAGGCAATGGATACCTGTTTTTTACCGTGATTTGATTTAGACCCCGATAGTCAATGCAGGGCCGCAAGGATCCGTCCTTTTTCTTCACAAAGAAGAATCCAGCTCCTGCCGGTGACGATGACTTTCGGATAAATCCTCTAGCCAAATTCTCTTGAATGTAGTCCGACATGGCCTGAGTCTCTGCCTGTGAAAGAGGATAAACTCTCCCGCGAGGGGGTGATGCTCCTGGAAGAAGCTCTATCTGACAGTCATACGACCTGTGTGGAGGTAGTCTCTCAGCCTCTTTTTTCCCAAAGACGTCAGAGAAGGACCAATAGGCGGAAGGCAACCCTGGCAGGGTATCAGGCTGGACTGGAGGCGAAACAGGTTGAATCCGGGTTAAGCAACGATTCATGCAGGTATCTCCCCAACGCAGAACTTCTCCAGTTTTCCAATTAAGGACTGGTTCATGCATCTGGAGCCAAGGTAAACCTAGAAGCATGGGATGGGATAAACCAGGATATACATAAAATCGCATTCGTTCAGTATGCATTAGACCTACCCGGAGTTCCACCAACTCGGTTTGAAACTGAACGGGCTCGGTCAGCGGTTTGCCATCCACGGCGGACACCTGTAACGGATCAGGAAGACGCTGGACTGGTAAGCGGTAATGATCCACAACCGCCTGCTGGATGAAGTTCCCTGCAGCTCCAGAATCCAGTAGACAGTGTTCGGAGAATTTTATTGCTCCATAGGACACGGTGACAGAGATGTGTAAAGAGGGAGAGGACTGCTCTTTATCTAGGTTGGCCCCTCCTACCGGACCTAGGCACTGGAGTTTCCCGACTTTTTAGGACAGAAATGAATCAAATGTTCAGAACTACCGCAGTAGTAACAACTTCCCTCCTTGCGACGTACCTCCCGGCGGCGGGTGGCCAAACTTACATGGTCCACCTCCATGGCCTCGGAGGCGGAGGGTGAAGTACCTGTTTTGTACAAACTAGACTCCAGGTGATAGGACCTTTTGTCCCGCTTGATCTCCATGGAGCGCTCCTGAAAACGCAGGTCAATTCGGGTTGCCAAGGATATTAGCTCTTCCAAGAGAGTAGGTCTGTCCCGTCCCGCCAGCTCATCCTTGATTCTTCCGGATAGGCCTTCCCAGAAGTTAGCAACCAGGGCCTCATTGTTCCACAATAATTCAGACGAGAGGGTGCGGAATTTAACAGCATACTGAGCTACCGTGATGTTATGTTTCGGTAGCTGAGGAGTGCAGGTAAAAAAGGCAATACACCAGAGCAGTTGGAATCTATGAGATTGCAGTACCCTGACTAACCACCACAACTAGAGGCAGCCGTGGAGCGTTCCTACGTTGGTCCTAGACGCCTCGTCACAGCCTGAGAAACTAACTACACCTAAAGATAGAAATAGGAAAGCTATCTGCCCCGGAGCAGAACCCCAAAGATAATAGAAAGCCCCCAAACAAGTAATGGCGGTTAGACAAGAAGAAATACTGACACAGAAAGAAAATAGTATGAGCAAAGGCTGGGGCCCAAACTAACTAAATAGAAAAGGATAGGAAGGGTACTTACTGCAATCCCAGAAAACCCTGAAAAGCACCAACTCTACTAATTTCAAAATCACCTGAGATCACACGACCTCTACCACCTAAATTAGTTCTCTGGTGTAACAAAATCAAAACAGCAGCCACTGAAAAAACTGGAAAAAGCAAAAGTACAAACATCAGTGGCTGAACTAAACTGAGAGGGCAAAAGCCCCCGGAGGGGACCCAGAAGGCCCCCACAGAAGTGCAGGACTAAATGCAAAAATATAGTACAAAAACAAAAAGAAGAAAATGTCTTATCTGTTAGCAGGAGATGCAGACAAGACACAGCAGGCTACAAGGGAAACAGGAATGAAGGATTCAGACCAGAACAATTGATCACCGGCAACCCTGATGGGAAGGTGACTCCCTTATATAAGACCAGTCAGTAACACCTGATTCCCAGTCCTCACAATCTTCACTGAACAGACTAGTACCGCTTGTAACCACCAGAGGGAGTCTCTGCTCAGAACTCATCTCAAACCCATTCACAACAGTACCCCCCCCTTGAGGAGGGGTCACCGAACCCTCATTTGAGCAACCAGGTCGGTCAGGATGAGTTCTATGATACGCACGGATGAGTCTCCTAGCATGGATGTCCGAAGCAAACACCCAAGAATTGTCTTCCTGACCATAACCTCTCCACTTAACCAAATACTGGAGTTTCCGTCAAGAAAAACGAGAATCTAATATTTTCTCAACCACATACTCCAGATTGCCCTCAACCAAAACAGGGTCAGGAGGCACAGCAGCAGGAACCACTGGCTCAACAAACCTCTTCAACAAGGACTTGTGGAACACGTTATGGATCTTAAATGTCCCTGGAAGAAGCAAACGAAAAGAAACAGGATTAAGAATCTCAATGATCTTATAAGGTCCAATGAACCTAGGCTTAAATTTAGGAGATGCTACTCTCATAGGAATATTCTTTGAGGACAACCAGACCAAGTCCCCCACTTTAAACCGAGGACCATCAGTCCTATGCCGGTTAGCAAACCGCTGGGCCTTCTCCTGAGAGAGGGACAACCTCTCCACTACCTGGTCCCAAATGTGTTGCATACGCTCCACAACAGAGTCAACACCTGGACAGACAGAAGCCTCCGTCTGTCCTGAAGAAAATCGAGGTGAAACCCAGAATTACAGAAAAACGGAGACATCAAAGTGG
>JARQOD010009733.1:0-30171 GCA_033576555.1 Oophaga sylvatica
GCTCCCACCACCTTCCTGTTGCTCACGCCATGTTGGGTCTCGGACTTCATCATCTCCACTACCCTCTTCCAACACCTGCTGCTGTTGGATGGTCTGGGCAGCACCATGCTCCACAAAACCTGGCACCTGAGTCTCATCATCATCATAAGATGCGTTCTGCGGTGTGCTGTCCATCGGCACTGGCTCACCCGCCTCTTCAGATTGAGAGAGACACAGCTGTTGCGCATCACTGCATACTCCCTCTTCTTCAAATTGCAGAATGCTGCTTGCCTGTGCCCGTGTTTGCGAGCCAACAGATTCTGAGAACAGAAGCAGAGACTCAGCTGGCTCCAGTACAGAACTCTCTGACTGCCTGGGCAATTTGACAGGCGGTGAACAGACAGATGGTTGCTCAACAGTGTTGTGTTCCTGAGAGGAGGTGGAAGGAATTGAAGTCGATGCATTGGCTGCCATCCAACCAACAACGGCTTCAATTTGTTCTTCCCGCAGCAGGGGGGCACGCCGAGCTCCTACCAAAGTGCGCATAAAGGAACGCTCACGGGAAAACTGGTGGATGCTGTGTCACTGAGGGCGGCAGCAGCCACAGAATCCCCACGTCCTTTCCCTGCTGAAACTCCACGGCCACGACCACGTGCCTTACTCACTGACTTGTTCATCTTGGTAGATTGAGAAAGAAAGTCAGAAAAGTTATAAGGCCTAAGTGTGGTTATTACGCAGAGACTGAAGTGAACACTGAAACCAACTGTTCACAATCTGTGAAAGGCTACTCATTTGTCTACTTCTATAGTGTTTGCAACCAATGTATTGGATACGGATGGAAGCGCGTCACACTAATAATTATATTTTAAATGGAATGGAGCAGAACCAATTGGAGATAAATGAAAAGGATGAGCCACTGAGACACGCTCAGCAGAGTACAAGCAGCAGTGCTTGAACAAGTAACTGGAGCGTGATGTGCACTCAAAAATAAAAAACACAGACTGAAGTGAACACTGAAACACAACTGTTCACAATCTGTGAAAGGCTACTCCTTTGTCTACTTCTATAGTGTTTGCAACCAATGTATTGGATACGGATGGAAGCGCGTCACACTAATAGATTATATTTTAAATGGAATGGAGCAGAACCAATTGGAGATAAATGAAAAGGATGAGCCACTGAGACATGCTCAGCAGAGTACAAGCAGCAGTGCTTGAACAAGTAACTGGAGCGTGATGTGCACTCAAAAAATAAAAAACACAGACTGAAGTGAACACTGAAACACAACTGTTCACAATCTGTGAAAGGCTACTCCTTTGTCTACTTCTATAGTGTTTGCAACCAATGTATTGGATACGGATGGAAGCGCGTCACACTAATAGATTATATTTTAAAGGGAATGGAGCAGAACCAATTGGAGATAAATGAAAAGGATGAGCCACTGAGACACGCTCAGCAGAGTACAAGCAGCAGTGCTTGAACAAGTAACTGGAGCGTGATGTGCACTCAAAAAATAAAAAACACAGACTGAAGTGAACACTGAAACACAACTGTTCACAATCTGTGAAAGGCTACTCCTTTGTCTACTTCTATAGTGTTTGCAACCAATGTATTGGATACGGATGGAAGCGCGTCACACTATAGATTATATTTTAAATGGAATGGAGCAGAACAATTGGAGATAAATGAAAAGGATGAGCCACTGAGACACGCTCAGCAGAGTACAAGCAGCAGTGCTTGAACAAGTAACTGGAGCGTGATGTGCACTCAAAAAATAAAAAACACAGACTGAAGTGAACACTGAAACACAACTGTTCACAATCTGTGAAAGGCTACTCCTTGTCTACTTCTATAGTGTTTGCAACCAAGTATTGTATTCGGATGGAAGCGCGTCACACTAATAGTTAAATTGCATGGAGCTGCAAGAATTACACTGAAGGAAAAAAAAAGAGTCTGTGAGTGACACGTGCAGATGCCTACAGACAGCGTTGCATGCAGAGCAAACTGCAGCGTCACCTGCACTCACACACACCTTGCAGAGCTGTTAAAACAACACTGCAGGCAAAAGGAAGCTTTACACAGCGGTTGGTGCTAGCCTGCCTACAGCACAGTACACTAAATCGCAATCTCTAACTGTCCCTCAGAGTCAGCACAGCAGCGTTCTGTCCCTTACTGAATTCACAGCACAGTGACGCTAAAATGGCGGCGGCGCCTTTTATAGTGCATTCTGACATCATTTCAGCATCCAATCACAGCCATGCCATTAGTTAACATGACCGCAGCAGTACAGGATGTGCCCACACTTCTTAGGATTCCTCATTGGCTGACTAAAATCACATTGCCTCGCAAAGAATTATGGGAACTTCCGATTCCGGTATTCGATAAGACGAAAATATCGAAACGAAGTATCGAAAGGCCGATAGAGCTAATATCGGCCGATATCCGATATTTGCAGTATCGTATCGCTCAACACTATTAGGAAGTTATAAGGGTTAAAAGTTGACCAGCAATTTCTTATTTTTACAACAAAATTTACAAAACCATTTTTTTAGGGACCACCTCACATTTTAAGTCAGTTTGAGGGGGCTATATGGCTAAAAATACCCAAAAGTGACACCATTCTAAAAACTGCACCCCTCAAGCTGATCAAAATCACATTCAAGAAGTTTATTAACCCTTCAGGTGCTTCACAGGAGCTGAAGCAACATGGAAGGAAAAAATGAACTTTTAACTTTTTAGTCGCAAAAATTATCATTTACAAACAATTTTTTTTATTTTTACAAGGGTAAAAGGAGAAAATGGACAGATAAAGTTGTTTAGAAATTTCTTCTGAGGACACCGATACCCCATATGTGGGGGAAAACCACTGTCTGGGCGCACGACAGGGCTCGGAAGGGAAGGAGCACCATTTGACTTTTTCAAACCAAAATTTGCTGGAATTGAGATTGGACGCCATGTTGCATTTGGAGAGCCCCTGATGTGCCTAAACAGTGGAAACCCCCCACAAGTGACACAATTTTGGAAACTAGACCCCCTAAGGAACTTATTTAGATCTGTGGTGAGCACTTTGAACCACCAAGTGTTTAACTAAAGTTTATTGAAAAAAAAAAATTCCACAAAAATGATTTTTAGTCCCCAATTTTTGATTTTTCCCAAGGAAATTGGACCCAAAAGTTGTCCAATTTGTCCTGAGTACGCTGATACCCAATATGTGGGGGGGGAACTGGGTGCACGGCAGGACTCGGAAAGGAAGTAATGACGTTTTGGAATGCAGACTTTGATGGGTGTCATGTTGAGTTGGCAGAGCCCCTGATGTGCCTAAACAGTGGAAACTCTCCACAACGGACCACATTTTGGAAACTAGACCCCCTAAGGAACTTATCTAGATCTGTGGTGAGCACTTTGAACCCCCAAGTGCATTGCACAAGTTTATAATGCCCGGGCATGAAAATAAAAAATCCTATTTTTTTTCCCACAAAAATGATCTTTTTGTCTCCAATTTTTTATTTTCCCAAGCGTAACAGGAGAAGTTGGACCACTAAAGTTGTCCAATTTGTCCTGAGTACGGTGATACCCTATATTTAGGGGGAACCACTGTTTGGGTGTACAGCAGAGCTCGAAAGGGAAGGAGCGCCATTTGACTTTTTCAAACCAAAATTGGCTGAAATCGAGATTGGACGCCATGTTGCGTATGGAGAGCCCCTGATGTGCTTAACAGGGAAACCCCCTACAAGTGATCCCATTTTAGAAACTAGACCCACTAACTTAACTTATCTAGATCTGTGGTGAGCACTTTGAACCCCAAGTGCTTCACACAAGTTTATAACGAAGAGCCGTAAAATTAAAAAATCATATTTTTTCCACCAAAATGATCTTTTCACCCCAATTTTTATTTTCCCCAGGGTAACAAAACCCCAAAAGTTATTGTGCAATTTGTCCTGAGTACGCTGATACCCCATATGTGGGGGTAAACCACTGTTTGGGTGCATGGCAGAGCTTGGAAGGGAAGGACCCCTCAAGGAACTTATCTAGATGTGTGGTGAGTACTTTGAACCCCCAGGTGTTTCACTAAAGTTTATAATGCCCGAGCGTGAAAATAAAAAAATCATATTTTTTCCACAAACGATCTTTTAGTCCCCAATTTTTTATTTTCCCAAGGGTAACAGGAGAAATTTGACCCCAAATTTTTGTTGACCAATTTGTCCTGAGTACGCTGATACCCCATATGTGGGAGAAAACTACTGTGTGAGCACATGTCGGGGCTCGGAAGAGAAGTAGTGACGTTTTGTAATGCAGACTTTCATGGAATGGTCTGCGGGTGTCATGTCGCGTTTGGAGAGCCCCTGATGTGCCTAAACAGTGGAAACTCCCCACAAGTGATCCCATTTTGGAAACAAGACCCCCAAAAGAACTTATCTAGATTTGTGGTGAGCACTTTGAACCCCCAAGTGCTTCACAAAAGTTTATAACGCAGAGCCGTGAAAATAAAAAATCATTTTTTTCCTCAAAAAATCATTTTTTAGCCCACAATTTTTTATTTTCACAAGGGTAACATGAGATATTTGACCCCAAAAGCTGTTGTCCAGTTTGTCCTGAGTACGTTGGTTCCCCATATGTGAGGGAGAACCACTGTTTGGGCACATGTCGGGGCTCGGAAGGGAAGTAGTTACGTTTTGAAATGCAGACTTTGATGGAATGGTCTGCGGCGTCATGTTACGTTTGCAGAGCCCCTGAATGTGCCTAAACGGAGGAAATCCCCCACAAGTAAAGCCATTTTGGAAATTATACCCCCAAATAACTTATCTAGGTGTGTGGTGAGCACTTTGAACCCCCAATTGCTTCACAGAAGTTTATAACGCAGAGCCATGAAAATAAAAATCTTTTTTTTTCCTCAAAAAATGATTTTTTTCAGCCCGCAATTTTTTATTTTCACAAGGTAAACAGGAGAAATTAGACGCCCAAAGTTGTGCAATTTTTCCTGAATATGCTGATACCCCATATGTTGGGGTAAACCACTGTTTGGGTAGACGTCGGGCTTGGAAGGGAGGGAGCACCGTTTGACTTTTTGAACGCAATATTGACTGGACTCAATGGTGGCGCCATGTTGGTTTGGAGACTCCTTGATGTGCCTAAACAGTCTAAACCCCCAATTCTAACTCCAACCCTAACCTCAACATACCCCTAACCCTAATCCCAACCCTAACCATAACCCTAACTCCAAAACACCCCTAACCCTAATCACAACCCTAACCATAACCCTAACCACAAGCCTAAACCTAATCCCAACCCTAACCCCACACACCCCTAACCCTAATCTTAACCCTTATCCCAACCCTAACCCTAATTTCAACCCTGACCCTAATTGCAACCCTAACGCTAATCCCAACCCTAACCCCAACACACCCCTAACCCTAATTTTAACCCTATTTCCAACCCTAACCTAATTCTAACCCTAACCCTAATTCTATCCTAATCCTTAATTCTAATCCTAACACTAATTCTAACCCTAATTCTAACCCTAACCCCAACCCTAATTTTCTTTATTTTATTATTTGTCCCTACCTATGGGGGTGATAAAGGGGGGGTTATTTACTATTTTTATTATTTTGATCACTGTGATAGAGTTTATCACAGTGATCAAAATGTCCCTGAATGAATGAATGAATCTTCTGGCCAGCAGATTCGGCGGGCGCACTGCGCATGCGCCCGCCATTTTGGAAGATGACGGTGCCCATGCAGGAGCGAGGAGGGACACCGGGAGTCGTAAGGTTCCGGGGGAGGTGAGGGGGTGATCGGAAGGGCGGGGGAGCGGAGGGAAGGAGAGGGGGAGCAGATGGCGACAGTGGAGCAGATCGCCCCCGTCAGTCAGTGTGGGGGTGGTCACATTAATGTCTCCAGCCATGGCCAAAGATTTTTCAGCATCGGCCATGGCTGGATTGTAATATTTCACCAAGTTTCATTGGAGAAATTTTACTATCGCTCTGATTGTCTGTTTCACTTTCAACAGCCAATCAGAGCAATCGTAGCCATGGGGGGGCAAAGCCACCCCCACTGGGGTGAAGCACAAAGCCTCCTGTGCCTGTGGGTCGGGTGACCTTTCAGTGACCCCGGTGTAATGGGGAAGTTGTAGAAATGCAGGGGACAAGGAACCTGGGCCCCTGAACTGCCCTCAAGCTAAGGGAGGACCTGTCTTTCCTTAACTTGGGGGTATGCTTAATGGTAGCAAGGCCCAAGTCCCCGACCTGTCCCTGTCTCCTGTTTAGCCCTGAGCTAAACCCACCAACCCTCTCCCCAGGAAGTGAGACAGGGAATAATGTGAATAACACCCAATAACAACCAAAAGGAAAGACAGACACTTAAGGGTTAAACAACTAAACAATAACACTTAGCTCTTTCTGCTGTTAGGCACCAAAATAGGGTAATAGTGGAAGCAGCACTGCGCTTAGCAGCTTCTGGCTCCAGCAAGGTTCGTTTCAATAGAAGCAATATCACCAACACCAGCTGGCAACTCAGGTGACCTTATAAAGGAAGTGGGAGTGGTCCCACCTACTCCTGACAAGCAATCAGACATGCAATTCCACCAGCGGCCACCGGGGCAAAGACAGGGATTAGCCCCCGCTGGCCAGACAGAAACACGGTTTCAACATGCAGAGAGAGCCATGCCACAGATCCAAATGTGGATCGTGACAGTACCCCCCCTTTAATGAGGGGCCTCTGTACCCTCAAAACCGCACCTCATATACCACCTACGGTGAGAATGCCTCGATCTACCAGGGTTCACCCCAGCAGTCACCTGACTCTCAGGTCTATGGCAAACACGAACAGATGGAAGTGGCCATAACGTATGCTCCGGAGGTACCACAAATCTCCAGAGCGCCGACCTGGGGAATGAGTTATGTATGGCATAACTGGGGGTAACTCCAGCTGGTAAGTCCCCAGGCCGAGAATGGCTGATACCCAATACGGCCCGATCACCTGAGAACTCCAGGCTCCAGCAGCACACTTCCACCGGATGTTTTTGGTGGACACCCATACATACTCGTTCACACACAGGTCCGGACCTGAACGTTCATTGCCACACACGCGTTTACCACAAGACGGTGAACTCTTAGAGGAACTGACAACAGAGGCGTCCCCCTGTGTCACCACACCCACACATTTCTCAGGGGAAACCACCACCCTCCCCTGACCCCTCCTCCCAAGAGGGCTCCGACTCACAGGGTTGGCTAGTGGTGAGGGTTGGGACTTGCCCCTACTCCTTGGCAGCACCTCTGCTGCCCCCACTGGAGAAGAAGGGGAACGTTTCAGAAAGACGGCATGTGATAAGCACGCATGAGCTTGAAGCCCCCCTGCTGAACAGAAGAGAAGACTGCAAAGGTAAGCCTAAAATCAATGAATTGTTTACATAATAGGATTGATCATGGTGGCATTTCTCCTTGTATGTGATATTATTGGTCTTGGTATAGGGGATTATGTTGTGTATGGCGGTGTCACGGGTGTGTTGCTGCGAAGATCGTCGCGATTGCACACCCTGACTTCTCACAGCTGAGTTTCTGGTGCTGGGTGTTTTTCGGCAGTGAGAGAGTTAATTCTTTCTCTCTCTGTGCTGGACAAGACCAGCCTCGCTCAGCTGCAATTAATGTTGTTGTAATTGGATTCCTTCAAATACCTGCCTGTCTGCTAGGGAAGTGTCGGTGAAAGCATTCATGCAGACCAGCAGAGCGGATCGTATTGAGAAGTCTAAAGCTAAGAGTACCTGTTGTGGTTTTCTCCTCTCCTCGCTTTATTATTTATCTCCTTACCCGTTGGTGTTCCCTCTGTAGTGGTAGTTTTGTATGCAAGGTGGTCTTTTATTTTACCCCTTGTACTGTCTCGTTTGTCTTATACTGTGTGTGAAGGCAGTTACCTTCCTGTTCCCTGTGGTGGTAATCAGGGTCCTTCTCAGGACTAGATTACAGTGGTTAGGGATTCACAGGAGATAGGGTTACGCTGGCAGCCTGGACCTCTGTACCATCAACAGTACCTCCAGGTAGAGGGATTAGTCAGGACCCCAGCTTAGGGTCAGCATAGACCCCGGTCCTCCTGTATACAGAGACAGCGTGACATTTTCACCGACCATACTAAAGATTCCCCCAGCCACCATGGATCCAGTAGCCAGTCTAGCTCAGCAGTTGCAGAGTTTGTCCATGGAGCTGAGGGAGTTAAGTCCAAGGTTTTGTACCCCCCGGAGCAGGCCGGACCTGAACCTAAAGTAGCTCTCCCGGGCAGGTTCACTGGAGGGCGGGACAAATTTTTTGCTTTCCGGGAGGCATGTAAATTGTACTTTCGGCTGCGACCTCGGTCATCTGGGAGTGAAGATCAAAGGGTGGGAATTGTCATCTTGCTCCTTCAAGGGGACCCCCAATCCTGGGCGTTCTCTCTTCCCCGGGCTCCCCGGCTCTCCAGTCAGTGGATAGATTTTTCGCAGCTCTGGGTCTTGTATATGATGACCCGGATCGGGTCTCCCTTGCTGAAACTAAGTTACGTAAGATACAGCAGGGAGATCGTCCGGCAGAGGAATTTTCTTCGGAGTTCCGTAGGTGGGCCACGGACACCCAGTGGAATGACCCGGCTCTTAGGAGCCAGTTTTGTCAAGGTTTATCTGACAAATTAAAAGATGTGTTGGCGCAGTATGACCCTCCCACGACACTGGAAGCCGCTATGGCCCTTGCTATTCGTATTGACAGATGTCTTGGGGAGAGGTGCGGGGTAACTTCACCCCCTGTGATGACTCCCCCTTCCTCAAGGGTCCTTATACGGAGGTTCCCCTGGTCAGTCCAGAGGAGCCTATGCAATTAGGAGGGACATCATTCCGGGGGAGGGGATCGGTGGGGTGCCACAAAACAAGAAGTTGTTTCTTCTGTGGAAAAAAGGGACATCTTATTAGGGGGTGTCCATCCCGTCCTTTGCAGAGTGAGAAGTCGCCGGAAAACTATTGATCCCAGATTGTGTGGTGGACGGCAATCTAGGAGTAAGTATTTCGTCCCTAAGTTCGTCTCAGTTTCTCGTACCGGCGGAGGTGGTGGTGGGTGCGAGAATTGAGAGGATGTCTGTTCTTCTGGATAGTGGGGCCGGGGCTAATCTGGTGGATGCTCGCTTTGCCCGGGTTCAAGGTATGAGATTAAGTGGGTTGGCTAAACCCGTCCCCATTTTCTCGATCAACGCCAGACCTCTCGGTCAGGGAAGTTTTGTGCAAGCAGTGCATAACATAGATCTTCAAGTGGGGGCGCTACATAAGGAACTGTTGTCTTGTTATGTGTTGGAGGGTCTTCCCACTCCTATAGTGCTGGGCCTGCCTTGGCTAACTAAGCATAACCCGGTTATTAATTGGCAATCCAGAGAGATAAGCCAATGGAGCGATTTCTGTAATAAAAACTGCATGAATACGGTCATTGGTGCGGTCGCTCCTAGGGCCTTACCTCCATTTCTGGTGGACTTTGAGGATGTATTCTCGGAGAAAGGGTGTCAAGAACTACCTCCTCATCGCGAGTATGACTGTTCTGTTAACTTGCTCCCTGGGGCCAAGTTACCGAAATCTAGGTTGTATAACCTTTCTGGTCCTGAGAGACAGGCCATGAAGGATTATATTTCAGAGAGTCTGGCTAAGGGGCATATTAGACCTTCATCTTCCCCGGTGGCCGCGGGGTTCTTCTTTGTGAAGAAAAAAGATGGAGGCCTACGCCCTTGCCTGGATTTCCGTGAGCTTAATCGGATTACGGTCCGAGATCCGTATCCGCTCCCACTTATTCCCGATCTCTTCAATCAGATCATGGGTGCCAAATGGTTCTCTAAGTTGGATCTCAGGGGGGCGTACAATCTGATTAGGATGAAGGAGGGGGATGAGTGGAAGACGACGTTTAACACTCCGGAGGGGCATTATGAGAACCTTGTCATGCCATTTGGTCTGAGTATTGCCCCGGCGGTGTTTCAACACTTTGTAAAAGACATCTTTCGCCACCTAATGGGACAGTTTGTGGTCATATATCTGGATGATATCTTAATTTACTCGCCAGATCTTGTGTCTCATCAGGAGCATGTTAGGCAGGTGTTGCAGATCTTGCGGGATAATAAACTGTACGCCAAATGGGAGAAGTGTGTGTTCGCCGTACAGGAACTTCAGTTTTTAGGATTCCTGGTGTCTGCATCCGGTTTTCGTATGGACCCTGGGAAAGTGCGGGCAGTTCTTGAGTGGGATCTGCCAGAGGATCTTAAGGCATTACAACGTTTCCTGGGGTTTGCTAACTACTACCGGAAATTCATTCGTAATTTTTCGTCCATAGTTAAACCTCTCACAGACATGACTAAAAAAGGGACGGATTTTTCAAAGTGGTCTGACAAGGCTTGTCAAGCGTTTTCCTCTTTGAAAAAATGTTTTGCTTCAGCACCCATACTTATTCAGCCTGAGCGTCACAGCCATTCATTGTCGAGGTGGACGCTTCCGAGGTAGGGGTGGGAGCAGTATTGTCACAAGGTTTGTCCCCTGGTAAATGGCATCCGTGCGCCTTCTTCTCTAAAAAATTGTCGTCCGCTGAGAGGAATTATGATGTCGGCAATAGGGAGCTCTTGGCCATTAAGTTGGCTTTTGAGGAGTGGCGTCATTTTTTGGAGGGGGCAGTCCACCCGGTCACCGTCATTACCGATCACAAAAACCTGCTATATTTAGAGTCCGCTAAACGTCTGAATCCCAGACAAGCTAGGTGGTCGTTGTTTTTTACCAGGTTTAACTTTGTCGTCACATATCGTCCTGGGTCAAAAAATGTTAAGGCGGATGCCTTATCTCGCTGTTTCCCAGGGGCTGGGAATACGGAGGACCCGGTTCCGGTCCTTCAGGAGGGGGTGGTGGTGTCGGCAGTATGCTCTGAGCTTGAGGAGGAGGTATTGGAGGCTCAGGGGGATGCCCTGTAGGACCTCCAGGGAGACTGTTTGTTCCAAATCAGTTGCGACAAAAGGTGATCGAGGCACACCATAATTCAGCTTTGGCAGGACACCCAGGGAGTAAAGCAACTGAGGATCTCCTCTCGCGCCGGTTTTGGTGGCCTAACTTACATAGGGAGGTGGTAACTTTTGTCGCGTCCTGCGAGGTTTGTGCGCGCTCTAAGACCCCACATACCCGTCCGTCGGGGACCCTCTTACCTTTGAAGATCCCGGAGCGTCCGTGGACTCATCTGTCTATGGACTTCATTACGGATCTCCCGCCATCTTCGGGTAAAACAGTCATACTCGTTGTAGTGGACAGGTTCAGCAAGATGGCACATTTTATCGCTCTTCCTGCTCTTCCTAATGCTAAAACTCTTGCGCAGGTGTTTATTGGGGAGATTGTAAGGCTTCACGGGGTACCCTCCGATGTGGTGTCGGATCGGGGGTCTCAGTTTGTGTCCAAATTCTGGAGAGCATTTTGTACACGGCGGGGGAAGCAGTTGTCATTTTCATCGGCTTTTCACCCGCAGACCAATGGTCAGACAGAGCGTCTGAACCAGAGCTTGGAGACATATCTCCGGTGTTTTGTGTCAGAGAACCAGGAGGACTGGGCTTCTTTCTTGCCTCTGGCGGAGTTTGCTCTAAATAATAGGCGGAGCGAGTCCACTGGTAAGTCCCCGTTTTTTGGGGCATATGGTTTTCACCCCCAGTTTTGTACTTTCAATAGGGGGGCTCTTCTGGGGTTCCTGAGGAGGAACGATTTTCGTCGTCACTTGCTTCAGTGTGGAGAGGAGTGCTGAATAATCTGAGTACTATGGGGAACCGATACAAACGTATGGCTGATAGGAGGAGAGTGTCTGGTCCGGACCTAAGTGTGAACGATCTGGTATGGTTGTCTACCAAGAATATAAAACTTAAGGTTCCCTCCTGGAAACTGGGTCCCAGGTTCATCGGGCCATACAAGATCAGTTCTATAATTAATCCGGTTGCATTCCGTCTTGACCTCCCTCCTACATTTAAGATTCATAATGTGTTCCACAGATCGTTACTTAAGAAGTATGTGGCTCCGGTGATACCTTCACCTTTACCTCCTCCTCCTGTGGTGGTCAATGGTAACTTGGAGTTCCAGGTGTCGAGAGTCATCGATTCACGTCTGAATCGCCGGTCCCTTCAGTACCTTGTTCATTGGAGGGGGTATGGTCCTGAGGAGAGGACGTGGGTTTCTGCGTCGGATATTAACGCAGACCGATTGGTTCGGGCCTTCCACACTACTCACCCAGATAAACCCGGCCCTGAGGGTCCGGAGGCCCCTCGTAGAAGGGGGGGTACTGTCACGGGTGTGTCTCTGCGAAGATCGTCGCGATTGCACACCCTGACTTCTCACAGCTGAGTTTCTGGTGCTGGGTGTTTTTTCGGCAGTGAGAGAGTTAATTCTTTCTCTCTCTGTGCTGGACAAGACCAGCCTCGCTCAGCTGCAATTAATGTTGTTGTAATTGGATTCCTTCAAATACTTGCCTGTCTGCTAGGGAAGTGTCGGTGAAAGCATTCATGCAGACCAGCAGAGCGGATCGTATTGAGAAGTCCAAAGCTAAGAGTACCTGTTGTGGTTTTCTCCTCTCCCTCGCTTTATTATTTATCTCCTTAACCGTTGGTGTTCCCTCTGTAGTGGTAGTTTTGTATGCAAGGTGGTCTTTTATTTTACCCCTTGTACTGTCTCGTTTGTCTTATACTGTGTGTGAAGGCAGTTACCTTCCTGTTCCCTGTGGTGGTAATCAGGGTCCTTCTCAGGACTAGATTACAGTGGTTAGGGATTCACAGGAGATAGGGTTACGCTGGCGGCCTGGACCTCTGTACCATCAACAGTACCTCCAGGTAGAGGGATTAGTCAGGACCCCAGCTTAGGGTCAGCATAGACCCCGGTCCTCCTGTATACAGAGACAGCGTGACATTTTCACCGACCATACTAAAGATTCCCCCCAGCCACCATGGATCCAGTAGCCAGTCTAGCTCAGCAGTTGCAGAGTTTGTCCATGGAGCTGAGGGATGTTAAGTCCAAGGTTTTGTACCCCCCGGAGCAGGCCGGACCTGAACCTAAAGTAGCTCTCCCGGACAGGTTCACTGGAGGGCGGGACAAATTTTTTGCTTTCCGGGAGGCATGTAAATTGTACTTTCGGCTGCGACCTCGGTCATCTGGGAGTGAAGATCAAAGGGTGGGAATTGTCATCTTGCTCCTTCAAGGGGACCCCCAATCCTGGGCGTTCTCTCTTCCCCCGGGCTCCCCGGCTCTCCAGTCAGTGGATAGATTTTTCGCAGCTCTGGGTCTTGTATATGATGACCCGGATCGGGTCTCCCTTGCTGAAACTAAGTTACGTAAGATACAGCAGGGAGATCGCCGGCAGAGGAATTTTCTTCGGAGTTCCGTAGGTGGGCCACGGACACCCAGTGGAATGACCCGGCTCTTAGGAGCCAGTTTTGTCAAGGTTTATCTGACAAATTAAAAGATGTGTTGGCGCAGTATGACCCTCCCACGACACTGGAAGCCGCTATGGCCCTTGCTATTCGTATTGACAGACGTCTTCGGGAGAGGTGCAGGGTAACTTCGCCCCCTGTGATGACTCCCCCTTCCTCAAGGGTCCCTTATACGGAGGTTCCCCTGGTCAGTCCAGAGGAGCCTATGCAATTAGGAGGGACATCATTCCGGGGGAGGGGATCGGTGGGGTGCCACAAAACAAGAAGTTGTTTCTTCTGTGGAAAAAAAGGGACATCTTATTACAGTGGTTAGGGATTCACAGGAGATAGGGTTACGCTGGCGGCCTGGACCTCTGTACCATCAACAGTACCTCCAGGTAGAGGGATTAGTCAGGACCCCAGCTTAGGGTCAGCATAGACCCCGGTCCTCCTGTATACAGAGACAGCGTGACAGGCGGTCATTTGTTCATTTTCGTTTCGTTTTATTCACATTTTTCGTTCTAAAATTTTACAACCTGAACGACCATGGCTTGCCCCCCCAGTTTTGATCCTGGGTACGCCCATGGGAAGCACCACTGCGCTCAGCAGCTCCTGGCTCCAGCAAGGTTGGTTTCAATAGAAGCAATATCACCAACACCAGCTGACAACTCAGGTGACCTTATAAAGGAAGTGGGAGTGGTCCCACCTACTCCTGACAAGCAATCAGACATGCAATTCCACCAGCGGCCACCGGGGGCAAAGACAGGGATTAACCCCCGCTGGCCAGACAGAAACATGCAGAGAGAGCCATGCACACAGATCCAAATGTGGATCGTGACACCCGGTCAATCGACCCGCAGGAATGCGTTTATACCATGACGCCTACTTAGGCATCACAGGTCGGGAAGGCACATGTTTTCATGACGCCTACGTAAATGAAAAAAGATAAATTTAAATGAAATCAATATTTGGTGTGACAACTCTTTTCCTTTATAGCAGCCTCAAAGGATCAGTTTCTCTAGGTACAGTGGCACACAGTTTTTGAAGGCACTCGGCACTGAGATTGTTCCAAACATTTTGGTGAACTAACCACAGATCTTCTGTGCATGTACTGTAGGTTTGCACAAGTCCTTCTGTTAGGGCTCTGTGGTTGCAATATCATAACTTTCAGAACTCCTTGTTCCTCTTTGCACTGAAATAACTATATTGGCTGCATGTTTCATGTCTTTGTCCTGCTGCATAATATATTTGGAGCCAATCAGATGCCACTCTAATGGTATTTCATTTTGGATGAGTACCATCCAGTATTTTTCAACATAGAGAGCACCATTAATATTGACTTAATTCCTAACTCTATTTGCTGAAATGCAACAAACTTGCAAAGAACCGCCTCTATGATTCACTGGTGTCTGCAAACACTTATTATGTCACCATTCTTCAGCTCAATGGCAAACAAACTGCCCTTTGTTACAACTAAATAATTAATATTTGAATCATCAGTAGTGTTGAGCATTCCGATACTGCAAATATCGGGTATCGGCCGATTTTCGTGATATCGGAATTTCGATACTGAGTTCCGATACTTTTTGCATATCGAATACCGGAATCGGAAGTTCCCATACATAATGCTATACATAGTCAATACTGTAAAATCACACTGACAGCTCACAAAACACTAGATATATACACATAGAATACATATATATATAGATACATGTCATTGTGACATATATATTGTAGACTGTTCAGGGGGTATATAGCCCTGGGATCGCCGTCTCGGGTAGACGGAGTGGCATAAAGAGTCCAGACAGCAGTACTGGTGCAAACTGGCCGCAACCAGTTTCATTAAAGTCCACAGCAACAAAACATAAATCATAAACAAAAGTCCTAAGCCTGGCAGGCTGCTAACTAAACACAGTTAGTTCCCTCACTACTGTGAACTAGGCTCTAGCAGCCTGGCCACAACAACACATATATTGTAATTACCAGAGATGGGCTTGCAGGAGACTCCAACAGCGTCTGAAGTCAGATCCAGACTGAGAGCTCTGTCTGTGTAACTCAGCCACCTACTTCTGGCTGCTTGATTAGACAGCTGAGTGCAGTCAGGGTTGGGCTGCAAGCCTGTACTGGATGAGGAGTGGAGTGAACGTCGTACTGCCATCCTACCTTCACTCCTATATTCCTTATGCGACCCAGCTAAGAAACTTGGGCGAGATATACACCCCGTCCAGTACGCACCCCTTCACTGTCTCACAATATATATATATATATATATATATATAGTTCATACACTTCTACATAGTATAATAGCCGCTAATTCAATTGCCGGCTTTTGTAAAATTACAGAACCACCCGACATGAAATGACACATGGTTTACATACAGTTAACCATGTCATTTCATGTAGTTTGATATATGGTTTTCACTAACAATTACATGAGTGTATGTGTGCAAAATTTCATACATGTAGGTGTTAATTAAAGGTGTAAATTTGTTGAAAAAAAATGCGTGTGCTCCCGCGCTATTTTCTGAACCAGACAGACAAAGCCAGCGAGTGGGGGCAGATATTAGCCTAGGGAGGGTGCATTTATTTAGTGCCCCCCTGGCTACTAACATCTGCCCCCAGCCACCCCAGAAAAGGCAAATCTATAATTAGATGCACCCTTTCTGGCACTTAGCCCGTCTATTCCCATTGCCCCGTCTATTCCAATAGCAAGGTGGCTTTAACCCATTATTAACCCATTCGCCACCGCTGCAGGGCAATGGGAATAGATGGGCTAAGTGCCAGAAAGGGCGCATCTAATTATAGATTTGCCTTTTCTGGGGTGGCTGGGGCAGATGTTAGTAGCCAGGGGGGCACTAAATAAATGCACCCTCCCTAGGCTAATATTATCTGCCCCCACTCGCTGGCTTTGTCTGTCTGGTTGATAAAATAGCGCGGGAGCCCAAGCATTTTTTTTTCGACGAATTTACACCTTTAATTAACCCCTACATGTATGAAATTTTGCACACATACACTCATGTAATTGTTAATGAAAACCATATATCAAACTACATGAAATGACATGGTTAACTGTATGTAAACCATGTGTCATTTCATGTCGGGTGGTTCTGTAATTTCACAAAAGCCGGCAATTGAATTAGCGGCTATTATACTATGTAGAAGTGTATGAACTAGAAATAAATATATATATATGTGTGTATATATAATATATATATATATATATATATATATAACAGTTATATGAAAAAGTTTGGGCACCCCTATTAATCTTAAGCTTAATGTTTTATAAAGATTGGTGTTTTTGCAACAGCTATTTCAGTTTGATATATCTAATAACTATTGGACACGGTAATGTTTTTGCCTTGAAATGAGGTTTATTGTACTAACAGAAAATGTGCAATCTGCATCCAAACAAAATTTGACAGGTGCATAAGTATGGGCACCTCACCAGAAATGTGACATTAATATTTAGTAGATCCTCCTTTTGCAAAAATAACAGCCTCTAGTTGCTTCCTGTAGCTTTTAATGAGTTCCTGGATCCTGGATGAAGGTATTTTTGACCATTCCTCTTTACAAAACAATTCCAGTTCAGTTAAGTTTGATGGTCGCCGAGCATGGACAGCCCTCTTCAAATGATCCCACAGATGTTCAATGATATTCAGGTCTGGGGACTGGGATGGCCATTCCAGAACATTGTAATTGTTCCTCTGCATGAATGCCTGAGTAGAATTGGAGTGGTGTTTTGGATCATAGTCTTGCTGAAAGATCCGTCCCCTGCGTAACTTCAACTTTGTCACTGATTCTTGAACATTATTGTCAAGAATCTGCTGATACTGAGTGGAATCCATGCGTCCCTCAACTTTAACAAGATTCCCGGTGCCGGCATTGGCCACACAGCCCCAAAGCATGATGGAACCTCCACCAAATTTTACTGTGGGTAGCAAGTTTTTTTCTTGGAATGCTGTGTTTTTTTGACGCCATGCATAATGCCTTTTTGTATGACCAAACAACTCAATCTTGGTTTCATCAGTCCACAGGACCTTCTTCCAAAAAGAAATTGGCTTCTCCAAATGTGCTTTTGCATACCTCAGCCGACTCTGTTTGTGGCGTGCTTGCAGAAACGGCTTCTTTCGCATCACTCTCCCATACAGCTTCTCCTTGTGCAAAGTGCGTAGTATAGTTGACCGATGCACAGTGACACCATCTGCAGCAAGTTGATGCTGCAGCTCTCTGGAGGTGGTCTGAGGATTGTCCTTGACTGATCTCACCATTCTTCTTCTCTGCCTTTCTGATGTTTTTCTTGGCCTGCCACTTCTGGCCTTAACAAGAACTGTCCCTGTGTTCTTCCATTTTCTTACTATGTTCCTCACAGTGGAAACTGACAGGTTAAATCTCTGAGACAGCTTTTTGTATCCTTCCCCTGAACAACTATGGTGAATAATCTTTGTTTTCAGATAATTTGACAGTTGTTTTGAGGAGCCCATGATGCCACTCTTCAGAGTAGATTCAAACAGGAGAACAACTTGCAAGTGGCCACTTTAAGTAGCTTTTCTCATGATTGCATACACCTGGCTATGAAGTTCAAAGCTCAATGAGGTTACAAAACCAAAAAAGTGCTTTAGTAAGTCAGTAAAAAGTAGGTAGGAGTATTTAAAACAAGAAAATGATAAGGGTGCCCATACTTATGCACCTGTCAAATTTTGTTTGAATGCAGATTGCACATGTTCTGCTAGTACAATAAACCTCATTTCAAGGCAGAAACATTACTGTGTCCAACAGTTATTAGATATATCAAACTGAAATAGCTGTTGCAAAAACACCAAGTTTTATAAAACATTAAGCTTAAGATTAATAGGGGTGCCCAAACTTTTTCATATAACTGTATATATATATAATGTCACAATGACATGTGTGTGTATGTGTATATATATATATATATATATATATTCTATGTGTATATATCTAGTGTTTACAAGGAAAGAGGTTTTATTTTAATTCCGATATTTCTGTCCCTTTGACTTGCTTTGGCTTCCGGTATCGGAATCTGCGATATCCAATACTTTTTGGGTATCTGTCCAATCCAATCCGATCCGATATTTCTTGATATTGGAAAGTATCGCTCAACACTAATCATCAGTCCAGTGTACATGCTGCATTTTTTCTGCACCCCAGTTGCTATATTTTCATGCATAGTTGAGTCACGTGGCCTTTCTCTCATGTCAAAGATTTTTTTTTGGCTACAATTCTTCCATGGAGACCACTGTGGCCATACTTCTCGAATATTAGATGGATGTATCCGTATTCCACAAGATGATATCAACTTTGAGCTGATGGCACTGCTTGACATCTTCTGGTTTAGAATGGAAGTAAGCATGACGTGTCATTCATCTGTTGCAATAAGCTCGTTTGGAAAACCACTGTGTCTACAGTCCTTAACATTGCCTTGAACAAGTGCCAAAAGTGATCTTACTGCTAGTGTGTTGAGGACTCACATCATGCATGGACCCGCAGACTTTTCAATACCGAACTTAAATAAAGTCCAGCAATGCATAGATGATCCCTTGACGTTTATTCCATTGTAGTTAAAAAAGGTGTACGAAAAAATTATCCCCAAAATGCATTTTACATAGGATATACAATGCTGTATAGGATTTGGTCCCTTTAAGAACCATACAGGAACACTGTAATGCACCATTGGGTGGGCAAGAGTTTGGAGCTTGTCATTGAAGCTAAAAAGCTCTAGTGTGGTTTCATCTGTTCACAAAACATTGCTTACATAGTTTTCTGTCTTGTTCAGGTGACCTTTAGTAAACTGCAGATGGGCAGCAACCTTCGTTTTAGAAAGCTTTAGCTTTCTCTTTAGAATACTTCCAGTCATACCTGTTGTGAATGTGTTAGAAATGAATTCTGAGCAGAAGCTTCCTCTGGTGGTTACAAACAGTACTGAACCATTCAATGAAGATTGGCAATCAGGAGTTACAGACTGGTCTTATATAAGGGAGGTTCCCTCCCATCATGGTTGCTGGTGATCAATTGTTCTTGTCTCAACTGTGGTTCCTGGTTCACTTGGAAGCTTGCTGAGTCTTGCCTCTTCTCCTGCTCTCAGATAAGATATTTTCTGTTTTTATTTTTGTGCTTGCTTTTTGCATTGTTCCCTGCACTTCTGTGGAGGTCAGCCGGGTCCCCTCCGGGGGCTTGTGCTCCTCTCAGTTTATCTGAGCCACTGTTATTTGTTCATTTGCCTTTTCCAGTTTTTTCAGTGGCTGCGGCTTAGTTTTGTTACACCAGAGAACTAATTTAGGTGGTAGAGGTCGTGTGTGTTATAACCCTCTTGTCAGATTTTGTTTCAGTTTGCTGTCACATGACCTTTTTCCCTATTTAGTCTGGCTCCGCCCTTCTGGCTTTGCTGGACTTCATTGTATTATCTACTCTTAAGCTAGCCGGGTGCTTAGGTGCCTTACTCTGTCAGTTTTGCTTGATCTTAGGATCTCTTAGTATTTGTTTTCTGTTTTATTTTCCCTGCTACAATTTCTGTTAGGAGGTGTCCACCTTTTCACACAGTTCCTAGATCTTGTAGGGATTCCTCCCTCGCAACTATAGGTCTTCGTTCAGACTAGCTGAGGACTTTAGCGGGTCTGGTCGCAGGATCAGGTTCCCCGTTACATCGTAGGGATCCAGCTCAGTCCTATTGTAGGGACAGAATTCCCACCTTTCCTTAGTGCTTGTAGCAGATCATAAGAGTAAGTCCAGCCCAAAGAAAAAAAAAAAATCTCTAAGGAAAGATTTTCTGTTTTCCGTCATGGTGTCGGTTCGGGATTTGGCTGAACGCCTGCAGGGTCTCTCTCTGGAGGTGGCTGAAATCCAGCAACACGTGAGTAGTTGTTCTGGAGCACATTTCGTGGAGCCAAAGGTACGTTTGCCTGATTTATTTTTGGTGAACAACAAGATTTTTTTTCTTTTAAAAATGCTTGCTTGTTGTATTTCCATTTGAGACCCAGATCCTCTGGTGATGAATCACAGCGCATAGGGTTCATAATGTCACTTTTGCGCAAAGAACCTCAGGACTGGGCCTTTTCTCTGCAGCCTAGTGATTCATGCTTTAGATCTGTGGATAGTTTTTTTTCTGCTTTGGGGTTGTTATATGACGATCCAGATCGTGTTTCATCAGCTGAGACAGAATTGAGACGTTTGAGACAGGGATCAGGTAATGTGGAAAAATATTGTACTCACTTCCGAAGGTGGTCCACACAGGTGGGCTGGAACGATTCAGCTTTGAAAAGTTTATTTCTTGCAGGGTTAAGTGAAAGGGTTAAAGATTTGCTGATTGCTTATCCTATACCTGGTAACTTGCAAGAGGCTATGCAATTAGCCATACGGGTGGATAGGAGACTGCGTGCAAGGGTTAATGAGAGTAAATCTGCCTTGTCAGCTCCAAGTTTGGAGAAGGAATGTACTGACATTGCAGAGCCGATGGAAATTGGAGCAATGACACCTCACTCTCGGGAAAAAGAACGCAGATTTGCTAAGGGCTTGTGTTTCTATTGTGGTAAATCTGAGCATTTCATTAAGAACTGTGCGCTTCGAATGAATATAAGAGAAAAGAAAAAATGAGGTCAGTTTCGCCCGTATAGCTTGTTTAAACAATAAAGGTGTCTTTCTTTCTGCTACCACTGCTGGTGAGGAGGAATTAATGGAGTTTCGGGTATTTGTGGATTGTGGTTCAACTCTCAATGTGATTGATGGGAAATTTTTGGAAAAACTAAAATTAAAACCCAAACTTCTGTCTTCCCCTATTAATGTGGTGTCTGTGGATGGTTCTCACTTGAAAAATGTTACTTACCATATCTGTGAATTTCCTCTTACTATTAATGGTGTTCATCAAGAGAATTTGGATTTGGTAGTTTTGAATAATTTGCCCTCACCGGTGATTTTGGGGTTACCCTGGTTAAAATTGCACAATCCAGTACTGGATTGGTCTACCAATGAAATTAAGTCCTGGAGTTCCAATTGTTATGACAAGTGTTGTAACGGGCGTATTGCTGCTGTAGTTAAGGGGGAGTTACCTGTACCTATTCAGGATTTTTGGAAAGTTTTTTCTGATAAGGAATCGCAGGTAATGCCTCCTCATAGAGATTATGATTGTGCAATTGAATTTGTCCCTGGAGCGACTCTTCCTAAAAGTCGTTTATTTAATTTGACTATTCCTCAGAGAAAGGCTTTGGAGGAATACATACAGACAAGCTTGGCCGCCGGTCACATTAGGCCTTCCAAATCTCCTGTGGCGGTTGGATTTTTTTTTGTTAAAAAAAAGGACGGCGGTTTACGGCCTTGTCTAGACTTTCGTGAGATTAATAGGATTACTGTACGCAATCCTTACCCACTGCCATTGATTCCTGATTTGTTTAACCAGTTAGTGGGGGCCAAGTGGTTCTCTAAAATTGATCTTCGAGGGGCATACAATTTGTTGCGCATGAAGGAGGGGGATGAATGGAAGACTGCGTTTGACACTCCACTGGGTCATTTTGAGAATCTGGTCATGCCTTTTGGACTTTCCAGTGCTCCGGCATTTTTTCAGAATCTTATTAATGACATCCTTAGACCTTTGATCGGCAGAAGTGTGGTTGTGTATTTGGATGACATTTTGATCTATTCACCGGATCTGGAGTCTCATTGGAGGAGTGTGCGTGAAGTATTACAGTTACTGAGTGATAATTCACTTTTTGCCAAACTAGAAAAATGTGAGTTCGCTGTACAGAGACTTAGTTTTTTGGGCTACATTGTCTCCAGTGAAGGTTTTGAGATGGATCCAGTGAAAGTGCAAGCTGTGCAGGATTGGCCTAGACCTATTGGTGTGAAATCAATACAGAGGTTTTTGGGGTTCGCCAATTATTATAGAAAATTTATAAAAGATTTTTCTGTGATTGCCAAACCTCTGACCGATCTCACCAGGAAAGGTGATGATGCGGTTCAGTGGACTACTGAGGCCATTGAGGCTTTTGTGTTGCTAAAGGAGAGGTTCAGCTCTGCTCCCATCCTTACGCAGCCTGATGTGACTAAACCATTTTTGGTTGAGGTTGATGCTTCTTCTGTGGGGGTCGGCGCAGTGTTGTCTCAGGCAAAGACGGATGGAGTACATCCCTGTGCTTTTTTTTCAAAGAAATTTTCTGAGTCTGAACTAAATTATGATATCGGTAATCGGGAATTGTTGGCAATTAAACTCGCATTTGAACACTGGCGTCATTTTTTGGAGGGAGCGGAATTTCCCATTCAAGTCTTCACCGATCATAAAAATCTGATCTACCTTGATGCTGCCAAACGCTTGAATGCCCGTCAGGCTAGGTGGGCACTGTTTTTCTCACGGTTTAATTTTACCGTTACTTACATCCCAGGTACTAAAAATGTTAAAGCTGATGCTTTGTCTCGCAGCTTTTCTCCTATGGTGGGTACTGAGGAGGAGGAGGAAAACATCTTGCAAGAGGGGGTTGTTATTGCTGTTTTGGACTCCGTGTTGGAAGATGAGATTCTTAAAGCACAGGTGAATGCCCCATCTAACACGCCTCATGGGAGGTTGTTTGTGCCTGGTACCCTGAGGAGAGATTTGTTTGTTGAATGTCATGACTCTTGCTTGGCAGGTCATCCTGGAATCTCTGAGACCAAGAGACTTGTGGGTCGCAGTTTTTGGTGGCCAGGATGGCAGAAGGAAGTCATTAAGTGGGTACGTCAATGCACTGTGTGTGCTAGATCTAAGTCTTCTCATACTCCTGCTGCGGGGTTGCTTTGCCCTCTGGAGGTTCCTAGTGCACCTTGGACACATTTGGCTATGGACTTTATTACTGACCTTCCCCCCTCTGAGGGTTTCACTGTCATCTGGGTGGTCGTGGACCGTTTTAGCAAGATGTGTCACTTGGTTCCTTTCATCAAACTGCCCTGCGCTAAGACTCTCGCTAAGGCCTTTGTCAAGGAAATAATCAGACTACATGGTGTTCCTACTGACATTGTTTCTGATAGGGGACCTCAGTTTGTGGCTCGTTTTTGGCGCGCCTTTTGTGACAGGTTGGGAGTTCATTTGTCGTTTTCATCCGGATATCATCCTGAGTCTAATGGCCAGACAGAAAGGAAAAACCAGGATGTTGAGCAGTTTTTGCGTTGTTTTGTGACTGATAATCAAGAGGGGTGGTCTGAGTTTCTGCCACTTGCTGAGTTTGCTCTTAACAACCATACATCCGCTTCTGCTGGTTGTTCGCCTTTTTTTTGTTGTTCTGGGAGACATCCGTCATTTGGGTCATTTTCCAAGTTGGGATCGGCTGTACCTGAAGAGGAGAATTTTTCTGGTGTTTTGGAGAGAGTTTGGACTGATGTGCATGGTAATCTTCAGGAGGCTAACAAAAGATCCAAAGTGTATTTTGATAGAAAACGACAAGAGGTTTTGTTTGCTATTGGTGACATGGTTTGGTTGTCCTCTAAGAATCTGCGCTTGAGGATTCCGTCTAAGAAATTGGGTCCCAAGTTTGTAGGGCCCTTTAAGGTGCTTCAGGTTATTAACCAATCTGCTGTTAAGTTGGAGCTTCCTACCTCCTGGAAGATTAATCCGGTGTTTCATGTTTCTCTCTTGAAGAAAGCTGAGGTCTCAGATGGAGACGTCTCGGCCACTGTTCCCCTGGTGGTGGAGGACGGGCAATATGAGATTTCCCGCATCCTAAATTCTAGACGGTATAGAGGGGGTTTGCAGTACCTCGTCGCTTGGAAGGGTTATGGACCCGAGGATAACTCATGGGTGAGGGCGGATGATGTTTCTGCGTCTAGACATGTTAGAGCGTTTCACAAGAGGTTTCCGGATAAGCCTAAGTCCTAGGGGATCCGGAGGATCCTCTTTGAAGGGAGGGTACTGTTATAACCCTCTTGTCAGATTTTGTTTCAGTTTGCTGTCACATGACCTTTTTCCCTATTTAGTCTGGCTCCGCCCTTCTGGCTTTGCTGGACTTCATTGTATTATCTACTCTTAAGCTAGCCGGGTGCTTAGGTGCCTTACTCTGTCAGTTTTGCTTGATCTTAGGATCTCTTAGTATTTGTTTTCTGTTTTATTTTCCCTGCTACAATTTCTGTTAGGAGGTGTCCACCTTTTCACCCAGTCCCTAGATCTTATAGGTCTTCGTTCAGACTGGCTGAGGACTTTAGCGGGTCTGGTCGCAGGATCAGGTTCCCCGTTACATCGTAGGGATCCAGCTCAGTCCTATTGTAGGGACAGAATTCCCACCTTTCCTTAGTGCTTGTAGCAGATCATAACAGTGTGATCTCAGGTGTTTTTGTAATTAGTAGAGTTGGTATTTTTTAGGGTTTTTTGGATTGCAGTAAGTGTCCTTCCTATCCTTTTTCTTTCTAGGCAGATTGGGCCCCAACGTTTGCTCTTACTATTTTCTGTCTGTGTCTGTATTTCCTCTTGTCTAACTGCCATTACATGTTTGGGGACTTCCTATGTTCTTTGGGGATCTGCTCCGGGGCAGATAGCTTTCCTCTTTCTATCTTTAGGTGTAGTTAACCTCTCAGGCTGTGACGAGGCGTCTAGGACCAACGCAGGTACGCTCCACGGCTGCCTTTAGTTGTGGTGGTTAGTCAGGGTACTGCAATCCAGTAGATTCCAACCTCTCTGGTGTATTGCCGTTTTTGCCTGCTCTCCTCAGCTACCAAATCATAACAGTATCACCGGCCTAACTGAAAATTATATGGTACTCAACAGAAGGGAAAAATAGTAAAAGGAAAAAGAAAAAGGGAAGTTGTCAGAAATTTTTTTTTTTTTCTGTTTGTTGCATTTTTTCCCTCATTTTCTCTGGGTGCTGAGGAGGATTTTTTTTTCTCTCAATGGAGTTTGCACAGTTGTCTGGCCGTGTGGATCAGCTTGCCACTGAAGTTCGGAGGATTGCTACCTATCTTGCAGGGTTGCCGGTTGTGGAACCTAGGATCCCCATGCCAGATTTATTTTTGGGGGATCGAGCTAAATTTCTGAATTTCAAAAATAACTGTAAGTTGTCTTTTGCCTTAAAACCTAAGTCCTCAGGGAACGCAGCACAGCAGGTTCAAATTGTCACCTCTCTCCTGCACGGCGATCCTCAGGATTGGGCTTTTTCCCTGACACCTGGGGACCCTGTTTTGAGTAATGTTGATGCATTTTTTCTGGCTCTGGGGTTATTGTACGATGAACCTAATGTCACTGATCAAGCTGAAAAAACCTTGTTGGCATTAAATCAGGGCTTGAGGACGCTGAGTTGTACTGTCAGAAATTCCGAAAGTGGGCAGTCCTGACCAAATGGAATGACGATGCTTTGGCAGCCCTTTTTCGGAAGGGTCTGTCAGAGAATGTAAAAGATGTTATGGTGGGTTTCCCTGCTCCCTCTGGTCTCAATGATTCTATGTCATTAGCGATTCAAATTGACAGACGTTTGCGTGAGTGTAGAGGTATGGGTGGAATAGTGTTGTCTTGTGAACCAGCTTCTGAACCCATGCAGTGTGATAGAGTGGATTCTGGGGCACAGCGTCATGAGTTTCGAAAACGCAATGGGTTATATTTCTACTGTGGTGACGCCTCTCATGCTATTTCAGTCTGCCCTAAGCGGGGAATACGTTTTGCACGCTCAGTTGTCTTGGGTAGTGTTCAGACTAAATTTCTGTTGACTGTTACCCTGATTTGCTCCCTGTCCACATTTTCTGCTCAGGCTTTTGTCGATTCGGGAGCAGCTATTAACCTGATGAATTTTGATTTTGCTAAATGTTGTGGGTTTCCCTTGATACCCCTACGGAAGTCTATTCCCCTACTGGGGATTGATTCTACCCCTTTGGCTGAGAATAAACCCCAGTTCTCTACTCAGGTGATAATGAGGGTTGAACCTGATCATCAGGAGTTGCAAATTTTTGGTTCTGTATAATCTGCATGACATTATTGTACTAGGTTTCCCTTGGTTACAGTCTCATAATCCTATTTTGGATTGGAAATCTGTATCTGTAACCAGCTGGGGCTGCCAATGTGTTAATGCCAACACTCCTGTTTTTTTCTGCCTCTCCCAAGGCTCAGGATGTTCCTGACTTTTTGACTGATTTTTCTGATGTGTTCAGCGAAAGTAAATCTGCATCCTTGCCCCCCCATAGGAGCTATGACTGCGCTATTGAATTAGTGCCTGGTAGTAAATTCCCTAAAGGTCGCCTTTTAATTTGTCTGTACCTGAACATGACGCTATGCGGTCTTATATCAAGGAGTCATTGGAGAAGGGTTATATCAGACCATCCTCTTCACCCTTGGGTGCCAGTTTTTTCTTTGTGGCCAAAAAGGATGGTTCATTAAGGCCGTGTATTGATTATCGTCTCTTGAACAATATCACTGTGAAATATCAATATCCATTACCCTTGATTTCTGACCTGTTTTCCAGGGTGAAAAGTGCTACTTGGTTTACCAAGCTTGACCTCAGGGGGGCGTATAACCTTATTTGCATTAAGCACGGGGATGAATGGAAGACGGCTTTTAATACCCCAGAGGAGCATTTTGAGTACCTAGTGATGCCCTTTTGGCTCACTAATGCTCCTTCCGTCTTACAGTCCTTCATGAATGACATTTTCAGGGATTTTGTGGATAAATTTCTGATTGTTTATTTGGATGATATCTTGATTTTTTCCAATGACTGGGACTCCCATGTGAAACATGTTCAGACTGTGTTCCAGATTTTGAGAGAGAATGCTCTGTATGTGAAGGGATCAAAGTGTCTTTTTGGCGTACAGAGGATCTCATTTCTGGGATTCATTTTGTCCCCATCTGTTATTGAAATGGACCCGGTCAAGGTTCAGGCCATCTGTGATTGGGTCCAAACTACTTCATTAAAGGCTCTTCAGAGATTCTTGGGTTTTGCCAATTTTTATCGGAAATTTATTGGTAATTTCTCTGTTATTGTTAAACCATTGACTGATTTGACCAAAAAGGGTTCTGATGTGGTGAATTGGCCTCCTGAGGCAGTCTCTGCGTTTCAGGAACTTAAGCAGAGATTCACTTCTGCTCCTGTTCTACGGCAGCCTGATGTTTCTCTGCCATTTCAGGTGGAGGTTGATGCCTCTGAAATTGGGGCAGGTGCCGTTTTGTCCCAAAGAGATCCAGAGACCTCTAAAAGTAACCCTTGTGCCTTTTTCTCTCGAAAATTTTCTCCAACTGAACGTAATTATGACGTGGGTAATCGGGAGTTATTGGCCATGAAGTGGGCTTTTGAAGAGTGGAGACATTGGCTGGAGGGAGCCAAACATCAGGTGTTGGTCCTCACGGACCATAAGAATCTGGTTTATCTGGAATCAGCCAAGCGACTTAATCCTAGACAGGCCAGGTGGGCCTTGTTTTTCACACGTTTTAATTTTGTGGTTTCCTTTCTTCCTGGCACTAAGAATGTTAAGGCGGATGCCCACTCGAGGAGTTTCCTTGCGGACTCTCCTGAGTTATCTGATCCTGCTGTTATTTTGAAAGAGGGTGTAGTTCTTTCCGCCATCTCGCCCAATTTGAGACTGGCTCTGGAAGGGTGTCAGGAGGATAAACCCGAGCGCTGCCCTATTGGGAAATTGTTTGTCCCAGACCGGTGGAAAAAGAGTGTGATGTCTGAGATTCATTGTTCCGCGTTGGCCGGTCATCCCGGAATTTTTGGTACCAGAGACTTGGTTAGTCGGTCCTTTTGGTGGCCTACTTTGTCTCGTGACGTCAGGGAATTTGTGCAGTCCTGCGGGACTTGCTCCGCTCCAAGCCTTGCTCTCGCTCTAGTGGTTTGTTGATGCCATTGCCTGTGCCCAAGAGACCATGGACCCATATCTCTATGGATTTCATTTCCGACCTCCCTGTTTCTCAGAGAATGACCGTTATCTGGGTGATTTGTGATAGGTTTTCCAAAATGATACATCTTGTGCCATTACCTAAGTTGCCTTCCTCCTCCGAATTGGTGCCTTTGTTCCTTCAGCACGTGGTTCGGTTACACGGCATTCCTGAGAACATTGTGTCTGACAGAGGAGTCCAGTTTGTTTCCAGATTTTGGAGGACTTTTTGCTCTAAACTTGGTGTTCAATTGTCTTTCTCCTCTGCTTTTCATCCTCAGACCAATGGACAAACCAGACATTGGAGACTTATCTGAGATGCTTTGTGTCTGCTGATCAAGATGACTGGGTCTCTTTTTTGCCTTTGGCTGAGTTTGCTCTTAATAATAGGGCTAGCTGTGCCACTTTAATGTCTCCATTTTTCTGCAATTTTGGGTTTCACCCTCGATTTTCTTCGGGACAGACGGAGGCTTCTGTCTGTCCAGGTGTTGACTCTGTTGTGGAGCGTATGCAGCAGATTTGGGACCAGGTAGTGGAGAGGTTGTCCCTCTCTCAGGAGAGGGCCCAGCGGTTTGCCAACCGGCATAGGAGTGATGGTCCTCGGTTTGAAGTGGGGGACTTGGTCTGGTTGTCCTCAAGAAATATCCCTATGAGAGTTGCATCTCCTAAGTTTAAGCCTAGGTTCATTGGACCTCATAAGATCATGGAGATTCTTAATCCTGTTTCCTTTCATTTACTTCTTCCAGGGACATTTAAGATCCATAACGTGTTCCACAAGTCCTTATTGAAGAGGTTTGTCGAGCCAGTGGTTCCTATGGCTGCGCCTCCTGACCCTGTTTTGGTTGAGGGCAATCTGGAGTATGTGGTTGAGAAAATATTGGATTCTCGTTTTTCTAGACGGAAACTCCAGTATTTGGTTAAGTGGAGAGGTTATGGTCAGGAGGACAATTCTTGGGTGTTTGCTTCGGACATCCATGCTAGGAGACTGATCCGTGCGTATCACAGAGCTCATCCTGACCGACCTGGTTGCCCAAATGAAGGTTCGGTGACCCCTCCTCAAGGGGGGGTTACTGTTGTGAATGTGTTAGAAATGAATTCTGAGCAGAAGCTCCCTCTGGTGGTTACAAACAGTACTGAACCATTCAATGAAGATTGGCAATCAGGAGTTACAGACTGGTCTTATATAAGGGAGGTTCCCTCCCATCATGGTTGCCGGTGATCAATTGTTCTTGTCTCAACTGTGGTTCCTGGTTCACTTGGAAGCTTGCTGAGTCTTGCCTCTTCTCCTGCTCTCAGATAAGATATTTTCTGTTTTTATTTTTGTGCTTGCTTTTTGCATTGTTCCCTGCACTTCTGTGGAGGTCAGCCGGGTCCCCTCCGGGGCTTGTGCTCCTCTCAGTTTATCTGAGCCACTGTTATTTGTTCATTTGCCTTTTCCAGTTTTTTCAGTGGCTGCAGCTTAGTTTTGTTACACCAGAGAACTAATTTAGGTGGTAGAGGTCGTGTGATCTAAGGTGTTTTTGCAATTAGTAGAGTTGGTATTTTTTAGGGTTTTTTGGATTGCAGTAAGTGTCCTTCCTATCCTTTTTCTTTCTAGGCAGATTGGGCCCCAACGTTTGCTCTTACTATTTTCTGTCTGTGTCTGTATTTCCTCTTGTCTAACCGCCATTACATGTTTGGGGCTTGCTATGTTTTTTGGGGATCTGCTCCGGGGCAGATAGCTTTCCTCTTTCTATCTTTAGGTGTAGTTAACCTCTCAGGCTGTGACGAGGCGTCTAGGACCAACGTAGGTACGCTCCACGGCTGCCTTTAGTTGTGGTGGTTAGTCAGGGTACTGCAATCCAGTAGATTCCAACTTCTCTGGTGTATTGCCGTTTTTGCCTGCTCTCCTCAGCTACCAAATCATAACACATACCATTGTTGTTCAGTATTATTCTGATGATGGACTCATGAACATTGAGT
>JARQOD010009734.1:0-30166 GCA_033576555.1 Oophaga sylvatica
AATTTTGGGATTCTCTTTTTTTCTAGGGGAAACTCCAGTTTTTGGGTTAAATTTTGGAGGGTTAGGGTCAAGGACTTTCTTGGGTTTTGCTTGGACATCCAGGGCTAGGGGGGTGATCCATGCTTATCACAGACCCACCCTGACCAAACCTTTTTTTTGCCCAAAAGGGGTTCCCGGGGGACCCCCCCTCAGGGGGGGGTACTGTTTTTTGAATGTTTTAAGAAATAAATTCGGGGAAAGCAAAAGCTCCCCCGGGTGGTTAAAACAGTACTAAAAACCTTTTCAATGAAGATTGGAAATGGGAGTTACAGAGGGGCCCTTAAAAAAGGGGAGGTTCCCCCCCATCATGGTTCCCGGTGTTTCAATTGTTCTTGCCCTAAATTTTGGTTCCGGGTTCATTTGGGAAAGCTTGCTGAGCCCCTTCCCGAAATTCTTCTCCTATAAATAAGATTTTTTCCCTGCTTTTTTTTTTTTGTGCTTGCTTTTTGCTTTTTTTCCCTGCATTTCCCGTGGGGGTCACCCCAGGCCCCCTTTCGGGGGTTGTGCTCCTCTCAGTTTATCTGAGCCCTGTTTTTTTTTTCTTTCCCTTTTTCCAGTTTTTTCAGGGGCTGCGGCTTGGGTTTTGTGCAAAGAGAACAAATTTTTGGGGGGTTGGGGTCGTGTGTTTCAGTTTTTTTTTGCAATTAGTGATTTGGTTTTTTTTTGGGTTTTTTTGGGTTTTGCGTAATTTCCCTTTCCCTATCCTTTTTTTCTAGGAAGTTTGGGGCCCCAAACCAAAGGTTTGCTCATACTATTTTCTGTTGGGGTCTGTTTTTCCCTTTTCTAACGCCCTTTTTCTTTTGGGGGGCTTCCTAGGATTTTTGGGGATCTGCCCGGGGCAGTATTTTTTCCTCTTTTAATCTTAGGTGTAGTTATTTCTCTAGGTTTGGGCGAGGACTGGGCCCCAACGTGGACGCCCCAACGGCGTTTATTTGTGGTGGTTAGTCAGGGTACTGCCAAATTTTTGGGAGATTCCAACCTCTTGGTGTATTGCCTTTTTTTTGCCTGCTCTCCTCAGCTACCAAATCATAACACCCTGATGTGCCTAAACAGTGGAAACCCCCCACAAGTGACCCCATTTTGGAAACTAGACTCCAAAGGAACTTATCTATATCTGTGGTGAGCACTTTGAAACCCCAAGTGCTTCACACAAGTTTATAATGCCTGGTCACGAAAATAAAAAAATCCTATTTTTTTCCCACAAAAAAAAATCTTTAGTCACCAATTTTTTATTTTCCTAAGGGTAACAGGAGAAATTGGACCGCCAAGTTTTCCAATTTGCCCTAAGTACGCTGATACCCTATACGTGGGGGGGAACCACTGTTTGAGTGCACAGCAGAGCTCGGAAGGGAAGGAGCGCCATTTGACCTTTTCAAACCAAAATTGGCTGTCGCGTTTGGATAGCCCCTGATGTGCCTAAACAGTGGAAAACCCCCCCACAAGTGACCCCATTTTAGAAACTAGACCCCATAAGGAACTTGTCTAGATCTGTGGTGAGCACTTTTAACCCCCAAGTGCTTCATACAAGTTTATAATGTAGAGCCGTAAAATTAAAAAATCATATTTTTTCCACAAAAATGATCTTTTCACCCCAATTTTTATTTTCCCAGGGTAACAAGACCTCAAAGTTATTGTGCATTTGAACTGAGTACGCCGATACCAAATATGTGGGGGTAAACACGTTTGGGTGCATGGCAGAGCTCGGGGGGGAAAGAGCGCCGTTTGACTTTTTCAAACGCAGAATTGGCTGGACGCCATGTCGCATTTGGAGAGCCCCTGATCTTCCTAAACAGTGGAAACCCCCCACAAGTGACACCATTTTGGAAACTAGACCCCTAAGAAACTTATCTAGACCTGTGGTGAACACTTTGAACCCCCAAGTGCTTCACAAAAAGTTTTAATGCCTGGGCATCAAAATTAAAAATCGTAATTTTTTTTCCCACAAAAATGAACTTTTGTCACCAATTTTTTTTTTCCCAAGGGTAACAGGAGAAATTGGACCCCAAAAGTTGTTGTGCTTTTTGTCCTGAGTACGCTGATACCCCATGTGGGAGAAAACTACTGGTGGGCACACGTCGGGGCTCGGAATAGAAGTAGTGACGTTTCGTAAAGCGGGACTTTGATGGAATGATCTGCTGGTGTCATGTCGCGTTTGGACTGCCCCTGATTTGGGCCTAAACAGTGGAAACCCCCCACAAGTTACCCTATTTTGGAAACTAAACCATCAAATGACTTATCTAGTTATGTGGTGAGTACGTTGAACCTCCAAGTGCTTCACAGAAGCTTATAACGCCCGGGTGAAAATACAAAATCATATTTTTTTCCACAAACATGATCTTATAGTCCCAATTTTTTATTTTCCCAAGGGGTAACAGAAGAAATTGGACCCCAAGAGTTATTTGGGCAATTTGTCCTTAGTATGCTGATACCCCATATGTGGGGTAAACTACTGTTTGGGCGCATGGTAGAGCTCAGAAGGGAAGGAGCCCCTGTTTGACTTTTTCAACGCAGAATTGGCTGGAATTGAGATGAGACGCCATATCACGTTTGGAGAGCCCCTGATGTGCCTAAACAGTGGAAACCCCCCAATTCTAACTCCAACCCTAACCCCAACACCCCCCTTAACCTAGTCCCAACCCTAACCACAAACCTAAACCCTAACACAACCCCTAACCCTAATCCCAACCCTAACCCTAATCCTAACTTTAGCCCCAACGCCAACCCTAAACTTTAGCCCCAACCCTAATCCTAACCCTAATGGGAAAATGGAAATAAATACATTTTTTAAATTTTATTATTTTTCCTAACTAAGGGGATGATAACGGGGGGGGGTTTGATTTACTATTTATAGCAGGTTTTTATGTTTGGCAGCTGTTACACGCTATAAGACGCTTTTTATTGCAAAAAACAGTTTTTGCATCATCACATTTTGAGAGCTTATAATTTTTCCATATTTTGGCCCACAGAGTCATGTGAGGTCTTATTTTTTGCGGGACGAGTTGATGTTTTTATTGATACCATTTTTGGGCACATTACATTTTTTAATCGCTTTTTATTACGATTTTTGGGAGTCAGAATGAACAAAAACTAGCAATTCATGAATTTCTTTTGGGGGGGCGTTTATACTGTTCCGCGTGTGATAATAATAATAATAATAATCTTTATTTATATAGCGCCAACATATTCCACAGCGCTTTACATTTTAACAGTTTCAAAACACAAGTCATAAGTAACAACGTTAACAATACAATAATTAAAGCAAAATAAGACGACCCTGCTTGTGAGAGCTTACAATCTACAATGAGGTGGGGAGATACAAAGTACAGGTGTGTATATACAATGGTGTATTTACAATGATGGTCCAGCATCTTGAAGGAGTGAGGGATGAGGAATGGAGATAGTGAATGGGCTTCACATGCACACTTAAGGGTATGTCACACTAAGCAAGATCGCTAACGAGATCGCTAGCGAGATCGCTAAGCGTCACCATTTATGACGCAGTAGCGATCTCGTTACCGACTTAGCTGCTGTGTGTGACATGTAGCAGTGATGTGGCCCCTGCGAGATGTCGCTGATTGCTTATGAAAGTTCTGAGCCCTTTTTTGGTCGTTGGTGTCCCGCTGGTGAGCCTGAATCGCTGAGTGTGACACCCTTTATGAACGACTTCACCAACGTCGCAGGTGGGACTAGGTTTCCCAACGACCGCAGAGGTCATTATACAGATCGCTGATGAGTTGTGTTTAGAAATCACAGATCGCTGATGAGTTGTGTTTGGAATCACAGATCGCTGATGAGTTGTTTTTGGAATCTAACTAGCGATCACATAGCAATCGCACCAGCGATCTCGCCAGGTCGAGTCGTTGTTGTGATCGCTGGTGCGATCGCTAAGTGTGACAGTGCCTTTACACCTAGAATGACTTTGATTAGTGAACGTGATAGGCCACTCTGAACAAATGTGTTTTGAGGGAGCACCTGAAACTCTGCAAATTGTGGATGGTCCTAATTTCTTGTGGTAGAGCATTCCAGTGTGATAAAATCGATAAAGCGGTTTTATTCTTTGGGTTAGTACGATTACAGTGATACCTTATTTATATCATTTTTATATGTTTTGGCGCTTTTATACAATAAAACAATTATTTATAACAAATAATTGTTTTTGCATCGCTTTATTCTGCGAGCTATAACTTTTTTGTTTTTTCACTGATGATGCCTTATGGTGGCTTGTTTTTTGCGGGACAAGATGACGTTTTCATCGGTACCATGCTTATTTATATTCGTCTTTATGATTGCGTGTTATTCCACTTTTTGTTCGGCGGTATGATGATAAAGCATTTTTTTTTCCTTGTTTTTTTTTTTAAGAGGTTTACTAAAGGGGTTAACTAGTGGGTCAGTTTTATAGGGCGGGTCGTTACGGACACGGCGATACTAAATATGTGTACTTTTATTGTTGTTTTTTTTTTTTTACATTAAAGAAATTAATTTATTGGGGAATATTTTTTTTTTTTTTTTCATTATTTAGGAATTTTTTTTACACATGTTTATTTTTATTTTTTTTACATTTTTACTTTGTCCCAGGGTGGGACATCACTGTATAGGGTCAGATCGCTGGTCTGACAGTGTGCACAGCACTCTGTCTCACCAGCGATCTCACGGCACTGCTGCAGGCTTTCTCCGCGCCTGCTCTCAGCAGGCACTGAGGAAGCCGCCTCCCTGCAGGACCCGGAAAGACCCCGCGGCCATCTTGGATCAAGGGTCCTGCAGGGAGGAAGCCTTCAGAACAGCGCGGTCACATCGCGCTGTTCTGATGGTCTCAGGGAAGCACGCAGGGAGCCCCCTCCCTGTGTGATGCTTCCCTGTACCACTGAAACACTGCGATCATCTTTGATCGCAGTGTGCCAGGGGTTAATGTGCCGGGAGCGGTCTGTGCCCGCTCCTGGCACATAGTGCGGGTGTCAGCTGTGATAATCAGCTGACACCCGGCCGCGATCAGCTGCGCTTCCCCCAGGAGCGCAGCTGATCGCCTATGACGTACTGTCCCGTCCCTGGGAATTAAAGGGAATCTGTCACCCTAATTGGCGGGATATTTAAATGATGGCAGTCAGGTCAGATGGGCGGTGTTTTGGGTACTTGTCTTAACATGTCGTTCGCCGCTGTCTCCATTATTTCTGGGAATTGTAGTCTTTGCCCTCCATATAACGCGCCTGGACATTGCAATCTTGAATTGCGCACACGCAGTATGCTTTGCCTGCAGATTGCAATGCGCAGGCGCGTTATATGGAGGGCAACGACTACAATTCCCAGAAATAATGGAGACAGCGGCGAACAACATGTTAAGGCAAGTACCCAAAACACCACCCATCTGACCTGACTGCCATCATTTAAATATCCCGCCAATTTAGGGTGACAGATTCCCTTTAAGTTCCAGGGCACATGGACGGGATAGTACGTCCATGACAGAAAGGGGTTAATGATACCATTTTGGTGTAGATACGATCTTTTGATCGCCCGTTATTGCATTTTAATGCAATTTTGCGACAACCAAAAAAACTTAATTCTGCTGTTTTTACTTTTACCTGCTACGCTATTTACCGATCGGATTAATTCTTTTTATATTTTGATAGATCGGGTGATTCTGAATGCGGCAGTACCAGATATGTGTATTTTTAATTTTTTTAAGTTTTGAACTTTTTTTACATTTTTTTTTACTTTTCACTTGCTTCAATAGTCTCCATGGGAGACTAGTAGCTGCGATCATCTGATCGCCTCTGCTGCACACAGGCGATGAGCAGATCGCCTGTGTGTATCAGAAATGCTCACATACTTTGAGCGCCGACCGCTGGGCGGCGCTCATAGCAATCCGGCAATGACAACCACAGGGGTCTGCTGCAGACCCTGGGTTGTCATGCCAACCCATCAGCGACCCGCGTCAAGTGACACAGGCACCGATGAGCAGAGTTAGTGACGCACTTCTGGCACGATCACATTAAATGCCACTGTCAGAGATTGACAGCGGCATTTAACAGGTTAACAGCCATGGTGGATCATGTTCCATCCGCAGCTGTTAGGGGCACATGTCAGCTGTTCGAAACAGCTCACATATGCCGGGAAAGATGTGGGCTCAGCGACATGTACGGCGCATGTCGTGAATGGGATAAATGTCTTTGTTGTCTTTAAGTGAATGAAACTATCTAAAATTGGAGCTCCAGTTTACCTATTTTTGCTAATTTATTGTAGACCAAGCAGAAGTCACTTCTGATCATCCAGAAGTTCGACAAATGGTAGAGGAAGCTATGAGACAAGTACAGGAGGCCCCAGTAACACTAAGTCCAAATGTTTATATCAGCGCACTGGATAAAGCTATTGCAGAGGTAAGGTTCTAGAAACTCTTGAAATTCTCTCTCTCTCTATAGAACTTTCATTATCTTTTAACTAAACTGCTCTCTTTGAGTCTTCGTCTTCATATGTTATTGTTGTGGAAAACTTTCCTCTACTATTAGGCCATGCTGCGTGCCTTCCTTTTTTAACTGAGCCCCATTTCTCAGATTGGTCATATGAGTCAGTTTAAAAATCAGATGTGTATGTAGGTGGCCAATTGGGTAAAGGACTACGATCAGATGACAAGAACTGTAATGTGAATAGGGGCCTGACAGTGGCAAGCCATGATGTTTTGGAATCCTGGCAATTAATATTATTATCTATTAATATTAATAAAATACTCTCTACACAGGGTGATGATTAACCAAATGAACATTCATAGGAAGGTTGATTAGCAGCCATTTGCTGTATAAGCATGCCAGTACTCAGCCCACAAGAGAACTCATGCTAGCTGCAAGCCTCCAAACTATCCTTCGTTGAGAGCATATCCCCTCCTGTATTCAAGAATTTGCTACCAAACATATGTAAATTGTATGGCGAGGGACCGCCACAGACAGTGTGCCCATGATTGCTACATATAAATTGAAGAGTATGGAGCACTGATTGACATGCTCGGTTGACAATCAGTGTTTACTATGGGCTGTAACATTACCCAAAGGGCCCCTTAAATAGCTGTCCAGCCAAACAATTGTGACCACTATCTCTCTCAGCACCCCCATACACAGGAGTGATCAATCTGCCAAGCAATAATGTGTTCTTTACAAGAGAGCAGCTGCCAGACTTATCTCAGGGAGAACAAAAGGATCTTCAGTCTGAGGTCAGACATGCTGGATCCTTATCTCCCCCAACATTTCCTATCAATGGAGAGTCTGGAGGCACTTCTATACACCGTCTCACATAGCGAGATCGCTGCTGAGTCACAAGTTTTGTGACGCAACAGCGATCTCCCCAGCGATATCGCTGTGTGTGACACGCAGTGACGATCAGCCCCCCTGCTGGGCATCGCTGATCGCCGCTGAATGTCCTGGACATTTTTTTGATTGTCGGTCTCCCGCTGGCCAGCACGTATCACTGCGTGTGACAGGCGGGAGACCAGCGATCAGCGAGCTGGTAACCAAAGTAAACATCGGGTTTCTAGGCGCCGCACGGCGCCTAGAAACCCGATGTGTTCATTAGATACCAGCGCGCTGGTGCAGGGGAGCTGGTATCCAAGGTAAACAGCGGGTTTCTAAGCGCCGGGCGGCGCTTAGAAACCCGCTGCTTACCTTGGTTACCAGCTCCCTGCACCAGCGGGCTGGTATCTAACGTACACTGTGGGTAACTAAGCGACGTGTGTCGCTTGTTACCCGCATAGTCGCTGTCCTGATCGCTGCCTGAGCTGCCTATTTGGCAGGTCAGCAGCGATCATGTAGCGACACACCAGCGATCCTGACAAGTGCATATCGTTGTCGTGATCACTGGTGTGTCGCTATGTGTGACAGGGCCCTTAGACTGCCAGTCAAGCCCACAGATATTGGTGGGTTCACCCTACCTTAGTGTAATGTGTATGGGGGCCTTAAATAATACCACTACTAAATGATCTTAGCGCCTAGTCCCAAAGAGGATCAAAAGAAGAAAGATAACATAATAAAGGCATAATGTGTGGATGTTATGAATGTGCTCTGCATACAGTTTACTAAATTTATCATTGTACAGTTTAATGAAGAAAATAAAGAACGATTTCCTGATGCCCCCGCTGTTGGAGGATGGGTATTGGATAATTTCCCTAATTCACCAAATTTTTGGATACCTTTGGCAGAAAAGGGACTTCTTCCAGACACTGTCATTTGTTTAAAAAATCCAGCAGAAAATGGTAATTATTACCCAAAATGTTTCTTTTTTAGGAGATATAGAAACAGAACTGTTCCAAATGTGACATTAAATCCACAGTGTCTGTTTTACTATATTTTAGATTATTAGTATTTCAAACATTAATTCATACATATGTATATTAATACGGTACACATTTATTAAGTAGGCTTTTACACCATATTTTCAAGCAGAATAAACATATTGGGGCTGCTTTAATCATTGCAGAAGTTTATCATCAGCAATTCCTTAGGAGAGTAGGTTATAGAAAGATTTTTTTCCTCTTGTTCTCACCAGGAACTGTTCAACAGAATATGAAGTCAGCTCATGCTCAAGGCAATGTGGTTTGTACAGACCTCAGTTGTGACCCAGTTTTTTTATTCCTTTCACAGGGGCCTATTATAAACAAAAAGACTCTACAAATAGCTTAGGTGAAGGATCTTATGGCATGATGCACAATTAAGTTCTCTCATCACTTTTAGGCTGCATTCACACACAGCAGTCATTCTGCGACTTTGAACTGCAGCAGTCCTTTTTCTGTTGCTATGTCGCCACTGTTTCCCAGCGCAGTCACTTAATCGTGCAGTTGAAACAGCTATTTTACAGGCAGAATAAGTGATTGTATAGAGAAACAATGGAAACAGAGCTGTGGAAAAGGGATGATGTGGTTTAAAGCCACAGCGTACCCCTGTGTGTGAACGCAGCCTTAGACTTAACTTGCTAGTTATTGTAGGAGCAACTTGGTGTGGAGAAAGTTTTGGACATAGCGCCTAAATTGTTGTATATCTGTTGTCTCTCATTGATTTCTCATTGATCTGGTAATTATGATAATGTTAGGGAATTGCTAAATATGCAGTTCCCTAAATGGTTAATATAATAGCTTGTTGGAACCGTCTGCTGAGGATCTCCCCGAATCCTTTCCAGATTTTGTATTTTAATAATGATATTTACTTGGCCTTGTTCTGCATCATTTGGACAATAAGGATTGTGACATTTTTTGTCATTGAGCCTTCTGAAACGTTTGTATGTTTCAGGAAAGTATTTGCTCAATAGACTCTACCACCTAAATGAACAAGATATTAACAATAATATATTGCAAAGGCTTCAGAAGGAAAGAGCAAGAAAAATGCAGGAAGAGGAAGAAGCAAGGTATTTGTCACAATTCCTAATAGCTTTTTATTGTACCATATTAAGCCGTCGCAGATCTGACATCTGCAGCCTGTCGACTAAGGTGATAAACCCAATGCATTTGGGCCACATGTCATTGTCTCTGTTGGGGTTTTCTCATGAAGCCATGAAATATGGCAATCAGGTGGAATTTCGTACAGAGCCATTAACTTTAGTGAGGGAGATGGAATAAGGATGTGCACTGTCTGGCTTCTGTTTCAGTGGTTTTCACCTTTTTGAGGCAGGGATAAAAGCGTGGCAAGCATGCTTTTGTGCCCGTCTCCGAAAAGGCGGACACTACTGAAACAGAGGCCACACAGAACATAAATTTATTCTGTCTGTGAATGGCCTTATCAGAGATTCCATCCAAATCTCGTTTTCAGGGCTTCAGATGATAGCCCCAATAGAGCCTCTGACATGTGGCCAAAACACAATATAAAACCCTTCTTGCAGTGCAGAGTTTCACCTGCATGTAAAATCTGCAGTATCCACATTGGACATGCAGCAAAATCCAAGTAGTACAAAATTTTTCTACTAAGAATTTGATTTGAATGTTCAATTTTTGAAAGTCTGCAGTATATTTAACCTGTGTTGATGTAACCTAAGGGCCTGAATCATCATTTGCATTTTTTAGTCATATTTATTGTCTTGTGATATTCATTGACATTTTTTTTCACAAAATTCTCCAAAATGGCGCATGTGTTTCATGAATTTTTTATGAAATTGACTAAAAATAATTAAAAAAGAATTTGTCTCAAATCAAAAACAAGTTTAAAAACCCCCCCACAAAACAAGCCAAAAACAGACACAAACGCAATAATGAATTATCATGATCCTGTCAGCACCGGCGAATTGCCACAGCTGAGCAGGGTGACTCACTCACACTGTGAGAGGGGTCAGATGCTGCAGGGGAAGCTCAGGCAGACGGGACTTGAGCATCGTGGTGAGAGGAGACGCTGAAGGTAGCAGAAAGCAAAAAGACCTACGATCATGTGACTGCTGATGGAGATGAGTGCAGGATGCTACAGGGACCCTGGAGTAGTGGAGAGGGAAACTCAGGTCGACCAAATGGGGGTCATAAACGGAGAGGACAGCGCTGTACAGGAGGGGCGAGCAGAGAATAGTCAGAACGTGGGCAAGGAGTCATACATGGAGATAGCAGCGAAGTACAGGAGGGGTAAGCAGAGAATAGTCAGAACGTAGGCAAGGAGTCATACATGGAGATAGCAACGTAGTACAGGAGGGACAGGCAGAACTCGTAACGGGAACAGAACCAAGTCAAAACCAAGCAAGCATAAAGTAGCGCAAGCACCAAGCACAGTGTCACACTCTTGGCCAAGAGACAAAGTATAAGCGACGAGGAATGACCCCACAATGAGGCTCCCAGATCCCAGTGTGAGGCCGTCCAGATTAACCTCTGAACTCCCTAATCCCACAAACTAAGCAGATCATGACATGAATCCGGCCTTTGTCTTTTAGAACAGCGCATTAGTCACTAAACTAGTAATAATGTTATATAAATGATGCCAACTCTGTTCTCTTGTGATTCAATGTAAATAGCTGTTATATCTTGGTGTAATTATATTTTTACCTTACAACATTGTATGGGCCCCATCTCACATAGCGAGATCGCTGCTGAGTCACAAGTTTTGTGACGCAACAGCGATCTCAGCAGCGATCTCGCTATGTCTGACACGTACCAGCAATCAGGCACCTGCTGTGAATCGCTGGTCGTGCCAGAAATGCCTAGACTTTTTTTTGAATGCTGGTCTTCCGCTGGCCAGCACGCATCACTGCGTGTGGCAGGCAGGAGACCAGCGATCAGTTGGTAACCAAGGTACACATCGAGTTTCCAGGTGCGGGGCTGTGCCTGGAAACCCGATGTGTACGTTGGATACCAGCACGCTGCTGCAGCAGGGGAGCTGGTAACCAAGTTACACATCGTGTTTCCAGGCACTGCGCAGCTCCTGGAAACCCGATGTGTACCTTGGTTACCAGCTGTCTGCATCAGTGGGCTGGTATCCAACGTACACTGCGGGTAACTAAGCGGCATTGCCCGCAGTGTCGCTTCCTGATCGCTGCCTGAGCTGCCTGTTTGGCAGCTCAGCAGCGATCATGTAGCGACACACCAGCGATCCTGACAAATTCATATCGTTGTCGGGATCGCTGGTGCGTCGCTATGTGAGACGGGGCAATATGTTAGAGTTTATAATTAGATGATCCCCAGGACTGATAGGCTGTGTGCACACATTCTGTTTTTGCTGCCTTTTTTCAGTGCAGATTTGTCAAGAAAACCTGAAGGGATTCCTGGTACCAGCAAAGTGAAGGGGAATGCTGAAGCACACGTTGCTTATTTGTGACTTGCAGATTTGGGGCAGGTTTAAATCTGCAGTATGTCAACTATTTCAGCATTTTTGTTGCAGATTTCATCCATACTAATGAGTGAGGAAAAATCTGCACCAAAAACGCATGTAAAAACATGGCAAATAAAGCTCCAGCAAGCATGGCTGCCAATTTTTCTGATGGAGGAGTTGGCTTAGGAGAGGCAATCACTGTAATATTCTATAAAAACCCTTCGGAGTTGAAAACTATTCACACTTTTTTACTTTAATTGTCAATGATAAACAATACCTGCGTGTCTAATAAAAATGAACAATGATTATCTGTAAGTTTCTACATTTACTGTAAATTGTCTCTTCAGAGAGGAAGAGGACTAGAGCTCTAGTGCCAGGAAGTAGCAATCCCAGAAGTCAATGTCGACCCTTTAACAAGCCTTGTTACATGACTTAGGCTTAGGATAAAAACCAAAACCAGACTCTCAATTTGCAGACACTGTGTTTCGGGGTACTGTCCTTCATCAGTGCAAAGCGTGAGATCTGGTTTGGCTGGGTGAGAGGCGTCTGACCGGGATCCAAGTGGTAACATTTCTCCTTGCGGAGAGTGACATATTAAGCATGCTGAGATATGGAGACTTAAAGGTACCAGAGGAGCATTGCGGCTTTAAGTCTCCTCATCTTGGCATGCTTAACATGTCACTCTCCACAAGGATACATTTATTGTAACAATGAAACCTTGAAGGGAATCTGTCCCTGGGCTTATGCTTCTCAATGTCGTATAAATTAGGTACATAAACCCCTATTCTAGCTCTTGGAAACTTACCAGGCTTTTTACTGTACTTTTGATAATATCACTTCAATTCTAGTTCTCTCAGTGATGAGCTGTTTTACCTCCCCATCCATCCTACATTAATGATTGACGGAAAGCTGCCAATCAGTTGTAAGAGCAGGAATAGGCCTGGTTAATGAATCTTTACAACTACATAGTAGGGATTCATCACTGAGTTGACTAGATGAGCTGCAGCATAGAAAACAATGTTTTATCACAACTACAGCAATAAGCCCAGTAAGTGAAAAAGCACTGGAATCGGGGTCTCTATCCCAAGCACAGTCTTTTTTAGGAAACAGTATATGAAACTTTGCCATTTTCCCACTGAATCTACATTAGACTTTTTTCTTTCAGGAAAATTTCTAAGAAGGTAAGTATCATCAGAGCCAGGATTATAATTACTGATAACACCTCTATACACAGCTGATGACACAGGATCCTCCAATCACAATGTGCAATGTCATAGCTCCCCCGCCCCCCCCTCCTTCAAGATGAGCTTTGCACACGATCATTAAATAGGGTGAATAAAAAGGATATGGTCTGTGTCAGTCTGCTGCTAATAAATAAGTGGGTTTACTGAAAGAACAGGAAATATGGCCAGTGTGACAATTGCAAGATTTTTTATTTTTAATACAGATAGTGATAAGAAGAAAAAAACATTGCCAAAAATTGAGATAGATTTGTTTAAATGTCTTTATGCACAAAACTGTCATTTATTTTCAGAAAAGAACAGCAGGAGGCCATAAGAGTACAAGAAGAAAAGAAAAAGCTAGAGGAGAAACAATCAGATGATGCAGAAGAAATGCAGAAAGGTATGTCGTACTTATAGTACAGAAAGGATGCTGAGTTCACATTTAATTTTAAGCATTAACATAATGATATAATATGCATTATGTACTGTAATATAAGCCGATGCTTTTTATATTTGTATTTCTACATATTTTGGTGAATCATATAAGGTCAAGAATTAGGGCTCATTCAGACATCAATGATTTTCTGTTACGAGAAAAGAGTCAATGTCCGCTTTTTCCATTGGAGTTTGGTCAGTTTCAACAGTTTTCTCAGCTGTTTTATCACCTGCACAGTTTTCGTTGTGGGCACTTTTGTACCCTAGCACAGTATTTGTGTACCTTCATTTTAACATTTCTACCTCTTTTAATGGCATGTGTGGCTACACGAGCATGGCACTTTTTAGTATTGTTTATTAAAACCTATTTTTTATTGGCACTCTCATTGCTTGACATGTAGTAAATATACCATAAGAGAGTTTTGTGGTCATCAGCACTGGTGGTCACGTTTAGCTGACTTACATTACATTTTCACTGAACTAAAGGAATATTTTTACCATTTTTAACTGGTCTAAAATCTGTATGCTCCACTCTTTTTTTTTGCAGTTGCATGCATTTTCTTTTTTTGCTTTTTAAAGTACTGTGTGTATTACCACTGCACATATGATTGCGCTATGCACCTCCTAATAATGTTAACCCATCGGCTTCAACAAAGCATGCTCATTCAGACTTGCCTCCACTCCACTTTACATCATTACAAGAGCGTTACCGCTCCATATATAATTATGAACCAGCTGTATTCTCCACTGATCAACAGAAATGTGTGAGGAGTGCCAAGAGGGCATAGTCATGAAGGAAGAGAGGAATGGCCGAGTTAGGCCACATGCACACGTTCCATAGTTGGTCAGTATTTTACATCAGTATCTGTAAGCCAAAACCAGGAGTGGTTGAAAAATGCAGAAGAGGTGACATGTTTCTATTATACTTTTCTTCTGATTGTTCTATTCCTGTGTCATGACACAGCTGTGGGGGGGATCGGGGGTTCCTTCCCTTTCCCTTACACTAGGGGGCGCCCTAGCTCGCCCTGCTCCCCGGGATACTTCAGATGGCGAAGATGCCGGGGCCTCTGCCCTTGCCTTGTCTCCTAAGTTATCCCTTCGTCTGTTCTCTTCCCCCACACAGGGAAGAGGGGGCGCTACTGTGCACCGTAGTACACCAACCTGACAAACAAAGTTACACGAACAAGGGTTAACAGAAAACTCTAGGCATACAAAATATTCACTCACATATAACAGAGGAATGCACCGGGGTGTGAATGTAGGGGAATAAACCAAAATAGAGAAGGATAAGGAATTACCACATATACAAACCAAGCAACTTTCACTAATAATTTCTTCAACTCTCCTTCTCATACCAACTCCTCTCCCACCGTTAGATAAGGATTTGTAACAGAGCCCAGATTATAAAGGGGAAAGGAGTGGTTAACCGAACTGAGCTGTGAGCACAGGTATCTTCAACATGGCTGATTATCCCCTGTTCTGCCAGAAGAAATAAACACATTTAAAATGAAGCAGTGCTTCTTCTCAGCTCCGGAGAAGGAGCAATGAGACGCTGTGGTCTTCTGGCTCCACACTGTCGCGGTAACCCCGTGACATCCTGGTTTTGACATACAAATACTGATGTAAAATATCAAACGTGGCCTAAAGGTGCAAGTAGACCTTAATTGTCAGCTGAATGCTCATTCATGCTTCCGATTTAGCTATGCACTTGCACGCTCAGCCATGTTTATTGAGGAGAGAGGAGTAAGGAGGTTCCGGACACCTCGGATGATGGATTATCTTCTCAGCATAGTAATAAATATTATCCTTTTCTTCTACTTCATGATCCATCATGGAAGAATCAGAAGGCCATTATACAACATGGATGGTCTGCAGGTTTGGCCGGCATTTGTGTAATATGTGTGGTCAGCTTTAGATGATGGAATAAGTAGTATCCTCCAGACTGATTGGATTTTTATGTCTATCCTGTTGCCTTCTATTGGGTAATATTTTTTTCATTCTTTACTATTACTGTACTCATTATAATTGTACTAAAAAAACAGTATATAATAACGTTTATTACTGTATGTCTTCTGAACTTTAATGTCACCGGGATGAGGCTATTGTCTACATCAGGAAGGGATACATTTTCCAAAGACCATATTGAGTATCCATATCAATGCTACACTTACTTGTCTTTACCTGGCAGATACAAAGGAGGAAGGTGCAGTGGATATTGACCAAGCTTTTCCTCTAGAAACGGCTTCACCAGAGCAAATATTGACAGCCAATATACCAGAGTCCAACACACAGTCTCACATTGATCAGCCGGAGCCACAACAAGGTTACTTCATATATTATTCACATATAATTATCTTATTAGTAAAGTCTTGTGCAGGATTCTAGATTAACTAGTTTTCTTTTTCTGTTCCCATGATGATATGAACACAGCCTATCAACCCTATTAAAAAGGCATATCCTATTAGTCCTTAGTTTCGCGTGCTGTTGTTCTTACACATTTGCACCCAAAATCTTGCTTTATTTTTTTTTATTTATAATTTTTTTCTAAAAGGAAGAAAACTCTCTATAGTGCCACTTCTAGATAACTAATGTCATCGTAAATTTCTGCAACCAACATTAAGACTTTCCAAGAGCTTTCTTTTTAGTTAAAGGGATTTCCCACCACTTTAACCATAGGCTAGGCCATAAATATAAGATCGCTAAGAGCCCAATACAAGCACCCCCACAGATCAGCTATTTGCAGTGGGAGTGGACTGATGTAAAGAAGAAACAGGGCGAAACAACATTGCTTTGTCTCACTGTTTATTGGAAACAGTGCTCAGTACTGGAGATCTGCTCCTTTTTAAACAGTAGGCTGTGATCTGCAGCACTACAGCACACAGTGTGATAAAGTGGTGATGTTTCACCTTGCAACCTGTTTTCATATAGCCACCGCCGCTGCAAACAACTGATCGGTTGCAGTGCTGGTATTGGTCCTCCACCAATCTCATATTTATGACCTATCTGATGCAGGTCATCAATACCAAAGTGGTGGAAAACTATTCTAAAATTCTATTGGTTAATCTTAAAGGTGTTTTTAGGACTTTAGCATTGATGGCCTTTCCTTGGAATAGACCATCAATGATGATCAGATCAGTGAGCATCCAACAATCAGATGATGAAAGGGGCCATTTGCTTGCTGCATTCCATTTATTGTTTACCAGGTGCAGTTCCTCAAAACTTATGGTAATGAATATTATTAGTATTACATAGCAAAGTCCCAAAAAACACCTTTTAAATTTAGCTCCATGCTGTGGCCAAACCTATGACCTAACAGCTTAGCTCTTACTCAGATACTCAGGTTCCAACTTGGGCTATGTGCACACATTCAGTATTTGCAGTAGAAAAATCTGCTGCAAAAATTTGATATGTTGGCAAGAAGAATGCTGCACAAAATACACGCTTTCTTGACGTGTTTTTGATGCGTTTTTCCCCATTCATTAGCCCATTCACCGCGTATGACATAAACTTATGTTAACCTGTTAATTCCTGGACAGCAGCATTTAACACATGCCAACAGTGGTGCGCGTCATTCCACGCTCCCATCGGCACGTCCATGACATAATCGCAGGGCGCCGATGGGTCTGTGTATGACGTTCATAGGAGATTGTGATTTTAGCTATACATAGCAGTGCTGATGCAGTACTACATATATTACAAGTAATCGGATGAGCACAGCTTCAAGCCCCCTAGGGGGACTATTAAATCCAGTCAAATGTGAAAACAAAGTTTTTCAAAATATGTAAAAAATAAAAACGCAAGTTCCAATCACCCTCCTCTTTGCCTCATTAAAAATAAAACAAAAAAAAACAACATATTTTTGGTATCGCTGCTTTCATAAAAACCCGATCTATGAAAATATAAAATAAATCTGATCAGTAAATGAAGTAACAAAAAAAATCAAAATTACAGAATTGCAGGGTTTTTTGCAATAATGCAATTAAAGGCGATCGAAACATTGTACAAATGGTATAAGTAAAAACATCAGCTTGGTGGACAAAAAATAAGCTCTCACACAGCCCCATATCCATAAAAATGAAAATGTTTGGGGTCTCGGAATATGGCGACAAAAGCAACAATTTTTTTTTTTTTTACAAATTTCTGAATTTTTTTTACTACTGAAATAATAAAAAACAACTATACATGTTTGATATCTTCGTACTCCTACTGACCTGGAGAATCATACTGCCAGGTCAGTTTTACAATATAATGAACATGTTAAATAAAAGACCCAAAAAATTATTGTGGAATTTCACTTTTTGTAATTTCAACCCACTTGGAATTTAGTCCAGTTTTCCAGTACACTATATAGTAGAATGAATGGTGTCATTCAAAAATACAACTAGTCCCGCAAAAAACAAGGCCTCATACAGCTATATTAACTGGAAAATAAAAAAGTTATGCCTCTTGGGAAAAAAACAAAAACAACAGAAAATGGCCTTGTCAAGAAGAGGTTAAAATGGATAAAAACCACTGAAACGCTGAAAGAATTGACATGAAACTGCTTCAAATCTGTGAGGGAAAAAATAAGAAACATTTCAATGAGGCTTCAGGAATCGCAATCACTTTGATGGGACAGTAAAATACAGTTTTTTTTTGTGGTAAAACCACATGGAAAAAAATGAGATGTGTGAACATAGCCTTATAGGAGGAGATTTCCATAACTACATTCCTCAGAACTCTGGCTCGATTCATACCATTTATGCATCTATATTGGTTGCCGCATGTAAACTACAATGTATGATTTATCCTTCCTCCCAGAAATTGTTTTACCTGCAGTTCCTGAGGGAGGATATCCAGATGTGCCAGAGATGGAACCACTGAAGCAGCTGATAAACACATTTAGCGAAGAGTGGCAATTGTTGGAGCCAGTGTTCACTGACACAACCTCAGTCACTGTCGCTTTCCTGGAGGTAGCTGATAAATCACCAGAAATGCTTCTACAAGAGGCTGTGACATCGATGGAAAGTGAGTATGATAACTAGGAACAATAAACCTGAATACTTTCAGTCATATACAAAAACATCATTCCAAACATAGAAAGTGAGATGGACAGTTCCAAAAAGTGACGTGTAGTTGACGAGGTCAGAACGTCACAAAGAGGGCCAGCTTGTAGAGTGTTTCATGTTTGCGGTGGCTGTCACTTACCAAAAGTGGTCAACAGAAGGGCACTCTGGGAACTGACAACAGGGTCATGGATGCCAAAACTCATGAATGCATGTGGGGACCAAAGGCTAGCTATTTAGTCCAATCCCACAGAAGATAGAAAGGTGTAGAACACAGTCACACAGTGCATGGTGTCTCACAGTGTCCATGCTGACTCCTGCCCACGACGTAAAGTGGCAACATCATGAAAAGAGCAGAGGTGCACATGCCTGACTGCTGCACCACTCAGACAGGGTTCTACAGAGATTTGGGGTTGGTGGGGTCTCAGCGGTGTGATCCCCAGTGATATATTTATCTATTAAAATAATTATGGTGTTACCCCAGGACCATTTCAATATCAGGGATGGGAAATGACATCCCAGGACATAGATGACGAAGCAGAAGACATACAGGCAGAGCTGGATGCTGAAGAGGAAGAAGAGGAACATGAACAAGAGGAAGGGGAGGAGGCAGAAGAAGTAAGTGTCCTTTGAATAAATGTTATATGTTGCATAGACGCAATTTGTTGTTCAGGCTTCAGTATACATGAGGGTCTAAACATACAACTCCAGCAACACAAGACCTGGTCCTGCTCCACAATTACGCATGTATCACACATACTTGTGCCTTGACATCCTGATTTCTCACCCGAGATTTCATTCCTTCCACGCTCTGTTAATACTGTTGTGTCCCCTTTTCAGAAGCGACTTAAGCTGGATTTATTCTGTAAAAGAAATCACACATCCATTATTAGCGACATGCCTAGTCTCTTGTTTTGGATTGCTTTAAATTTCACACCCTCTCGGTCCGTCCTTCATTTTAATATAGGTCAATTTACATAAGCAAATAATCTATCAGATTTACATTATAATGAGAAGGTGAATGTAATTGGTTGTCAAGTAAACATTATGCCAGTGTAAAAATTATTTATGAAATCATGGAATGTAAGACTAAATTTTTACCCAGCATGGCAATTTGATTCCACACCTACCCTACCATCGACCTTCTGCTAATATTACATAGCGATCTAGAACTTGCTCATAGAAAGCCAGTATATTACTTTTTTGAGCAATTTGGCTAATGATATGTTATGAATGTTGGAGGTTGCTATTCTTTCATTGTTCCCTTTTGATGGTACACTTCTTATCCAATTTCTATCCAGAAATATTGATAGATTACAATCCATATCAATAGTCAATAACAGGAGTATAGGAGTCTTTCTTTTGTATATATTTTATTGCTATTATCAATATAAAAGCAGACCATTTCTTTTTTTTAGGATGAGGATGTTACAAGTGAAAAAAAGAAACAATACGGAGACTCTAAGCACTTCTGCCCAGTCGCTTTAAAAGATACCCGTATACTTTACCCAGGACAAGTGGATTATGCAGCAATATACAGAGAGAAGACTTACTACTGCTCCAGTCCTGAAGCAAGAAAGAAGTTTCTCGCAAATCCGCAGTGTTATGTTGCTCATGAAGAACCATTACAAGTAATGTTTTTATAGCTGTTTAAAACTTGCGAAGGGAAACTATTGCAATTGATGTAAAAAACTGCAACCACATTAATGTAACTACCTCTTCAGAATGAGTGACAGCTGCTTCAGTAGTTAAGGACAACACAACTTCTTGTTGACACCATAGGAGTAAACATGGTGGTCTCTTTCCCCATGAAGCATGCCATGCATTTATCAACATGGTGCACGCAACTTCAGCCTATGAGATCAGAAAGGTGGCAAAAACTTTGCTTAAAGAGTGATAGCTATCAAGTCCTGTCCTCCTATTTCTACACGGGCTTAGTTTTCAGAAAAGCAGAGCAAGGCCTTCCTAAATATGGCTTGATAGAAATGTGGTTTCTAAACCAGACAAGCCCTTTATACTATGTGCGCACGTTGCGTATTTGCTTTCAGAAATTTCTGCAAGGTTTCTGCATCTGTTGGCAGCAAAAACGCTGCGGAAAAATGTGCATAATTTTTGATGTGTTTTTGCATGCGTTTTTTTCCTGTGCATTCAATGGTGCAAAAATGCAAAAAGAATTGACATGCTGCAGAAAAAAATGCACTGCAAATACACGCAGAAATTTACTGATCATGTGCACAACAATTCAGGATTGTCATCGAATTACCTTGCATAAGGATTCTATTGCGTTTTTGGACCATTTCCGCACAGAAAGAAAACACATCAAATACACAATGTGCGCACATAGCCGTAATGTATTGCAGCACTAGTCTCCTCTTCACAGTTCCCAAGAACTGACATAACAGGATATTACAATGATGATGCATTGGGGAGCTGTACAGTAGCCCCACGTCTGCCATGTAGACAAGCTTGTTAGTGAAAAGCTGTCACTTGCTCACAAAATTTGAGTTAAAAACAATGTGCACACAGTGGGTTTTTGATGCATTTTCGCTGTGTTTTTTTCCTTTCGTAAATGGTCCAAAAATGCAATGGAATACTTATGTAAGCTTACTCAGTGACAGTCCTGAAGTGTTGTGCACATGATCAGTAAATTTGCAGTGCGTTTTTTTTCTGCAGCATGTCAATTCTTTTTGCGTTTTTGCCTCATTGAATGCACAGGAAAAGAACGCATGCAAAAATGCAACAAAAATGCAGCGTATTTTTCCGCATTTTTGCTGACAAGAGATGCAGAAATTTTTGCAAGCAAATATGCATCGTGTGCACATAGCCAAATACCTTGTAAAAATCCCTGAGCACCAATTACTTTGCTGAACTTTTTTGTCTTGCTCTGTGTCACTCCATTGCAGAGATATTCACATTTGTGGCTTTTGGAGCGCACTATGTGAATTCTCTGATTGCAGTTCAGCTGGTCTTTTCTTCCAAGTTTTCTCTGTAAGCAGGCGCTTTCACTCTTCGCTCTGAGATGCTTTCCAATCACAGCTCAGCAGCTAAACTAGCAGTCTAGCAAACTTCAGCTGTGATTGACAGCATTTGGCGGGTGGAGTGAAAGCAAACACCCCCAGAGAAGACCTTGAAGAAACACCCAGTTGGACTGCAGAGAATTCACATATTGCGCCCCAAAAGCAACAAATGTGAATATCTCTGCAATGGAGTGATGCAGGGCAAGACAGAAAAAAAGAGGCCGAATCAGGGAATTTCAGGGATTTGTACAAGGTATTTAGCTAAATCTTTGGAGAAAATGACAAGTTCTCTTGTTCTCTTTAAGCCCTGCATAGTAGGCTGTTGGTCAGTCTAATACTGAGTAGTCATCTCTTAGAATATCTGTCGGATACAACTTTGAATGATAATGGAGGCAGCTTCTAAATTGCAGGTTCCACCTTTGAGGATACTTCTAATTGGTACAAGTGGTTCTGGGAAGACAGTTAATTCAAGATGGCTAGCAGACAAGCTGGGCATGTTCCACATTCAGTTCAAAGAGCGCCTTCAGGAAATCATGTTGTCCAAGCTGGAGAAGAAGATTGGACCTCAGTTTGAAGAAGATGACGATGAGGGCGATTCAGAAGAGGAAGCCATGCTGCTTGGATTGGAAAATGGAGATACAGATGAAAGCAGAAAAGAAAAGAGCATTGAGCCAAAGGTAAATATGTGTGATTTGCATTTTCTGACCATGTACTGAAGGTAAAATTGGATATATTGGATCAATTGTGAAATACATTGATGTTTTTTTCTTATAGGAAGAAGTGGTATTAAGTGTAGAAGAAGAAGCAGTCAAGTCATATTTAGCAGACAATGAGCCTCTACCTACAGAAGTTCTGGACCAGCATGTGTTGGAATGGTGGACCAAGGAACCTTTTCAGTAATTATGCATTTATGAAAATCTCATAAAGGGGTAAACTTGCTGGTTGTGTGGGTGCCATTTAGCCTAAACAGTAATGTGGCACATTCTTTCTTTGTACTTGCTTATTCTGAGAAAAATTGATTTTGACTTTGTGTGATTCACTATACTAGTGCCCAAGAAATTTTGCACAATTTCCGTACACTACTCCAGTATACCTTTCACCTTGTCTATCTCAGATTAAACAATGATCCGATTCATCATTTCTGGTTTTCCACTTTTCTGGTGTAATTTTCTCCCTTTCAGTAACTTTAGTATTTGTGTCTTATTCTCTATACGCTTTGCTCCACTTTTTAAGTTACCGGTACCTTTCTTTTTTAATTTTTTTTTCATCAATAACTTTTCCTATTCAGATGGTTTAGAAAGATTCATGAAATGCAACTTTTACTAAATGTCACATTTTATTGCTGCTTCTCACTCCAGTCCCTGCTGTAGGAGTTTTCAATTTTTGGTGCACTTTTTGTGACTTTTTAAGGTATTTGAGTCTTTTGGTGCTAAAAAGTCACACAAACTGATTAAAGACAAAAATAAAGAGCATTTTTGATTTTGTGCTAAATTCATGACCCCTATGCATCATTTTGAAGAACTTGGTCCAAAAAACATTAATGAATACGCCAAGAGAAAAAAAGAAAAGCAACAACATAACATTGTGGGTTATAGTTAATTTAGTGAAAAAATGTATAATTGGTGGAGAAAGGTTGAAATTGATGGACCTAGGTCTTTTCTCAACCTATGTAACTATGACTTCAATAAATGATGCATTGGGCTACATGTATTTACTAAAATATTTTGGGCTGAAAAATGTGCACCATGATTTTTTTTTCCCTAAATCAATAGATATATGTATGAACTATAGTGTTAGTGTATTAATATACTCTGCTACCGCCGTCTTCTCAAGTATCCTGCGCCTTTCCGCTCCTCTTCTGAGTGACGTCACCATTTTTCAGACTGTCCCGCTCACTATGCTCAGTGAGACAGCAGTATCTTTTACAATGTAAACCTACAGAACATTAATGTTCGTTAACATGCCTATTTTCTAAGTTTAGCTTTCATAGTTTTAAGCATGGCACAAACGTGTTCATATTGGTGTAAACTAATATTAAACATCAGGAACAAAAATGCACCAAAAAAGAGATGCATCTCAAGCTAGAAACCAGGTACAAAAAGAAGAATAAATCTGCACTATGGTGTGTACTATGTTTTCAGTATATTGCGCAAAGATTAAAGAAGCACTCACATTAAAATTTGTATCCTCTTAATGTATTTCAGTCATCATATAGCAGTTGTTACAATTGCTCATTTTGCCCTTTTACTCAGCTAATTCTTCTCTTTTCCATTAGGTCTATGACATCACTTGATTGAAAACTGAGCAGCTGAATCCTTTTACGCTCTATGTAGAAACAGGGGGTCAATTTTCCCTATATGAGTCATCAGTCACTATAAAAGTCCATGGCAGGGAGGGGGGTGGAGCAGCTGGGTCAGGAGTTGAAGAGGAATAGGCATAGAAAATAGAAGAATTAACTGGGTAGAAAGGCAAAATGAGCGATTGTAAGTACACAGTGCTGTATAAATTGATTGCAATAGATTAAGAGGATAAAAACTTTGATAGGTGTGCTTTTTTAAATATGCATATTACAATTTTTTATTACAGTAAAATTCTTAACTTGTTTCCCCAAATTGATAAAGTCTAAAATTCTGGCACTGGCTGCTGCAATAATATCTGGAATCTTACAAAAGCATAAGAAGCTATATTCTGGTCATGTCTTTCTTTTACAGTTCAGCTGGATTTGTCCTGGATGGCTTCCCTAGCACAGTTGAGGAAGTCCAATACATGGGCGATCGTGGCTTGTTCCCAGATATCGCTGTCTTTCTAGAAGCAGATGAAAGTGACATTTGTGACCGGTTACTGCCCTCTCGTTTAGCTAAGTGGCAAGAACGACGAAGGAAAAAGGAAGAGCGAAAACAGAGACTTAGGGATAGGAAGATAAAGATGAGGGTGTGTAAATACATCTTTATAAGGCAAAATTGACTGTATTTTAGTTTATAAATATAGACAAGGAGGGGTTTATATAGCCAAATGTGCTGCACAATGGGATTTTTGTCAAAGTGACAGATTGAAAAATGTAATGCCATAAGTCATGAATTTGTATCCCACTGATTTCTATAGCAAACGACAGTGCTATAACTTTGATACTGTGTGACTTTATATTTAGCATTCTCAATAAATTGCATCTTGCTGTTATGTAAATTGCTTGTAGTAAAAAATGCAGCTTATCTGTGACCTATTACTCTGTCGCTAACATGACATTCACAGCTGAAAATAGATTAACAAAGCTATTATAACTGAATTATTGCAGGATGAACAGATTGCCAAAAGACGAGCTGAACTTTCAGCTGAGCAAAAAATAAATGAGGAGAAAACGGTGAGATCTTTAATTCCAGCACTATATCAGTGTTTATTGTTAGAACTTACCTATTCATATTCTGCAAGGATCAGTTCACTTGACTTTGCAAAGTTTATTTCAAAGGATAGTTATAAGGACTTAGTGCAGTCTAAACATCTCATTTCTATTGAGCCATGTAAGGGAGAAGTCCAATAACTTGTGTTCTTGAGTAGGGCCGCAAGGACGCAGAAGGGAGCGATGATGATGAGGAGATGGAGGAAGAAGAAGTTGACAACATTGAGCTCATCCTTGCAGAAGAGTTTCCAGAGGAAGATGAGGAGGAACAGGAAGAGGAAGAACAAGAAGAAGATGTAATTGAAAGAATGAAAACTGAAATTGGAGAAAAGTGTGAGACAGATTTGAATCTCTCCAGTCAGTAAAGGTAGAGACTTTTATTAATGGTTTTTCTTGGGCTTTTGATGTACATTCAGCATTTAGTTTTAGGATCAGGATTTCTTTCTAATGTAAGTGCAACAGTAGCCTTATAGGAGTACAGAAATGGATCCATCAGGAAAATTCAGAATACAAGTCTGATCCTCAAAACAGATGAGAATAGGATGAGCTCTGAGTGTCATGGATCCAGTTTAAAACTGATGTGTGTGTGTCTCATAAAACTGTAAGGGTCTGTGAGATGTCCAAGAAAAAAATGATGTGTATGACAGATGTGTGAATGAAGCCTAAGATGGAGATTTGTTCTTGAAACATTCACAAAAACCCATAATGACCTCATATGTTTTCCACTGTACCATTAATTCATAGTGTTTTAAGGAACCAATAGAACAAATAGTTGACCAAGGCAGAAGGTACTTCAATCTGAATCAAAGAGTTCAATTTTCCCTGCCACGAAGCTTATCAAGAAAAGAGGCTCCTAATAAGCTCCCACAACTCTGTGTGCCAGCCAGTTTTGGTCCCACAGATTCCCAATAACAGTTGTTGGCATGCTAAATATACCCTCCTTTATTGCATTCTACATGTTCCCCCATACAGTGCTGCCACTGATGCTAACTTTTATTTCAGCTGCGATGGAAGGAAGAGAGCCACAGTCATTACTAGTGGGTAGGCGGAGCCCAGATGAGATAGACACCTCAGATTAAAAGAGTGTTGCCGGCCCCTCCAGCTCGGGCTCCTCCTACTCAGCTCTCCAGTTACAATTTGAGGTCTCAGAGGATAGTCGCTGCTGGAAGCAGCTCCTCAGAAGATTTTATTATTTTTATCGGACAGAGACTTGGATCACAAATGTGGTCTAGAGGTCTCAGGGGTCTCAGCGCTGCTGGACCCCAACCTCTCCCTTGGCGGATCTGTATTACCCTATATGGTGGTCCCTGCAGACCCTGCCGGCCCGGGGGGATGGGTGGCTTCCCTGGCGGGGACGCAAACCGCGCTGCAGGGGTCACTGCGTTCCCCGCCCTAGGGGGAAGCATGGGCATAGCGCTAGAAACCCCTGGGGGTCCCTGTGCGCTTCGGCTGGTGAGTACTCACATTTTATTGATGTGTGTGAGTGATTTCAGCGACTGCTGCGGCAGTCGCTGTTACAATATACATGCGGTGACTTGTGTTTTTTTGTCCGCAGGTGGATCCTGCAGGACATAGGAGTGGGGGAGAGAGGAGTGCGCGCCTTTTTATTTGAATTTCGCGCCGCTCTGAGCGCGCGCTTTACTGCAGTCTCCATTTCCGGCTTCTCTACATGGAGCACACGGAGGCACAGCGCGGCGGCCATTATTAAGCAGGCTGAAAGCTCCATCGGACATCGCTCTCCTCCCCTCCCGGCAAGCGCTGCACCGCGACTAGCTGGGTGAGTTTCTACCCGTCTAGGGCAGAAAGTTTAAGGGTGGCAGACCCCCCTCACCCCCACAGCGCGGGCGCCTTTCTGAGGCACAAATGGGTGGCAGACTGCGCTGCCTGCAGCTGTTATCACAGGGGGCTCGCACACCTTTTCATAAAAAGGTTGTGGGGAGCCTGCGATATTAATATTGCCACTATTTTTTCGCTAAACGATACCGATAACGACGCATTTACTATGCGATCGTTTGTGTGATCATTTTTAATGTCGCTAGTAGCTGCCAATCTGGGCGATCTTATTAACAACGCAATAAGCGGGTTAGCGATCCCCTTATTGACTTTGGCGGTCATTGCGATTTACAAAACAGCGCAATTTTTTAGCGATCTTGTTGAATTTATTGTTGTGTGCATAGCTGTCCTGCAGTGCTGCCTTATAGAGGCACTTGGGGCTCGCACACAATTTTCATTATCAAGGTGTGGGGAGTCTGCGACTTTAACCCCTTCTTAGGCGGTTAACTCTTAAGCTGGGGTAGCTCTCTCATGAGTTTTAACCCTTCTGCGTTCGTTTTTTCTTTAAGAAACGCATTTTAACCTGTCGTATACTGTGCAGGTCAGAGACCACTGCTACAGGATCAGTCTCGCGTATCTGACACGCAGACTTCGACGGCGTCAAGCGCAGCCGGTCGGAGGTTCTAGTGGTGTCAAAATGGAGGCCCTCGCTAGTTTCTATGGATGGCCTGTCTGTCTTTCTAGGTTATTGAGTGTCACAGATGCTCTCATGGCAGGAAGCGACAAAGCCGGTGCCTTCCTTCCGCATAAGACAAGGAGGATCGGCAAAGGGACACTCTGCCCTCTTTTGGGCCGTTAAAGAGGTTTTTATTGGAGGCGTTACAGTTACGGAGGAGGTATCTGGACGTCCTGGTAAGTCGGCCCGGATGTTTTCAGTCGCGATCAGCTTTACCATCATGGATGAGCTTAATGGGACAGTGGAGAAGGAGCGCCTGTGTCCAGATAATTGAGACACTGTATCCGTTTTCTACAGAGTTGATTGATTGATAATTGAATTCCTTCTCCTGAAGTGAATGTCCTTTTATCCCAGCTTAGCAAAATCTTCCTGTTAAAGGGAAGGCGAGTCTGCAGGATCCGTGGACAGAAAAACGTAGATGGCAGCAAAATCCATCTACGAGGCCGGGGTCATGGATTCAGTAGTCCATGTGTGCTTGTAAAGCTTCCCTGAGCCGGTTGGGCCGTCTATGGGACGGCGTGGCAATATTGATCCCTTTATCGAGGTAGATGGGCTTTTCAAGTTGTTGGAGGATACTGCGTCACTGCTATCCAGGGCGCAATCCTCGGCAGTCACAGTCAGAAGAGCACTGTGGCTTAGACAGTGGACTGGGGAGTGGTTTCCATTACAAGGTGGTCAGCTATTTGAGTCTGACCGCTGGAGCTGATTGCAAAGGTAAAGGCAAAAGAAACGGCTTACCGCAGCGCAGAGCTGAGACTTCCCGCGGGTTGGGGAGGAAAAAGTGCCGGTAGTGTCGGCATTGTTCGGTCAGGGGACGGTTTGGTCACCCTCTTGGGGTGGGTCGTCCCCTTTCAAGAAAAAGACCCTTTAGAAATCCGCCTCCTGGAAACAAGTTTCGTCAAGACAAGCGGGTTGACAAAAAACCGCTAAAACGGATTTTACGCCAGGTTTTCCACTCAGGGCTTCCGAGTGGGGGGTCGCCTTTCTTTATTTCAATTTGACTTGGTTTTCCCGCGTCCCGGACAACCCGGGGATGGGGTTGTGTCTGCAGGCTATTTTAGGCCCGTCAGAGCCCGAGCTATGTGTCGCTCTAAATGCGAGAAGTCGACTTCTTTTTGCAGAAGGGTGTGGTGGTACCGGTTCCACCGAGGACAGGGGAAAAAAGGGGGTTTTTTTCCACCCTCTTTGTGGTCCCCAAAAAGGGGACAAATTTCGCCCCATCCTGGATCTCAAAGATTGAACGGCAGTCCCACCCGAAAATTTGCAAAGGAGTCGCTTCGCTCCCTTGTGGGCCTTGTCGCAGACGACTTTTTGGTGTCAATCGACTTCGCACCGCTCACTTGCCGTTCCAATGGAAGGGCTCACCAACGTTTCCTTCGTTTTGCCATAGGTCAGGACCATTACCGTTGTGGGTCTGCCCTTTTGGGGGTTTGGCCCCCGGGCCCAGGTTTTTACAAAATTTGGGCCTTTCAGGCGATTCTTCGAAGGCAGGGGGTTACGATTTTCCCTACCTGGACGACCTTTGATTGTGGCGTCTTCGAAGGAGGAGGGGTAAAAAGCTCGCACAATTCCCTTCAGCTCTGGGGACTTCGGGTGGTGGTAATTGGGAGAAGTCGTCTCTGGAACCGTCACAGTCAACCCCGTTTTTGGGGATGCATTTCGACAGGGCGGCAGTGGTACCCTGCCCCCAGACAAAAATTTTCTCCTTGACTGAGGGATAGAACTTCGACGCAAGCCCCTGGAAGCGTGGTCTTTGGGGTTGGGGGGTCCTTGGGGCGCTTCCTTTTTCCGGTTTTTTTCCCGGGCCCCCCCAAAAGGGTTTTCATTCTGGCTTGGGATGATCGAGGTTCACTGGATTGCAGTGTATCATTCCCCCCAGGGTCGAGGTTCTGGTGGTGGATAGCCCCAAAGAGTTATCCCTGGGGAAGTCCTCCCTCCTCCTCCGAATTTGTCGGCTAACCCCGATGCCAGCTAGGGTGGGGGGGTGTCTGGAAATCTGGGGCTCGGGAGTATGGTGTTGGAAGGTCTGTCTTGCCGATAAATCCTGGAATTGGGGGCGTTTTTTTCTTTGCTCCAACACTGGACCCCCCCTTTAAGCGGTTCCAGTGGGTGCAAAACGGACAATGGACGGCGGTCGATATTAAACCAAGGGGGAAAAAGAGTTCCAAATTTTGGTGGGGGTTTTACCCTGGTTGGGCAGAGCCCCGAGGCCCCCCCTCTCTGCGATCCCCTTTCCGAGTTCAAAAATATGCGGGTTTTCTCAGTCGCGGAAATGGATCAGGGGAAAATGGGGTCTTACCGGGAAAGTTTTTGCATGCTGTGCCCCTTTTGGGAAAAACCCCAAGTGGATTGAGGCTCGGGATCAACCCCAATTTTTCCGATTTTTTGTCAGGTACAAGGCCCCGAAAGCTGGGCAGTGGATGTTGGGCCCCGGGGGGCCCAAAAATTCGGCTAACTATGGTTTCCCCCGTTTCCTTGCCCTTTGGTGCTACGTGGATCGCTAGGAAAATTTGGTTTTGTTGTGCCCAGTTGGGAAAAAAGGCATGGTTCTCGACTTGGTGTCGTCTGGCGCCCCCATTTCATTCCTTTCGCTGGACTGTTAAAAGGGGCCCCCCGTTCTCATCCGGACCTGAAGTCCTGGTTTGCGGTTTTGGCTTTTGGCCCCAAAAATTGACCGTCAGGGTTTTTAGCCAAAGTTTTTCCCTTTGCGAGTGCCAGAGGTCCCGGGTACTCTAGGTTTTTCCCCCCAAAAAATGGGAA
>JARQOD010009735.1:0-29596 GCA_033576555.1 Oophaga sylvatica
CGATCTTCGTGGCGATGCACACATGACAATTTATCAGACTGAATAGCGACACCTGTACAATGTCGATATAATACTGTACCTTAACAAAACAGCTGTGTCACAACTCACACTCGTTTTTCTTGTAGCTTGTTATGTAATAGGGCACATGCGTGTATGTTTCATCATAGGTGCATGTTTACTGAGTAAAGCAGTTATGACAACGCCTTTGTGTTGTCGGTACGCTTGCGATGATGAACGATGCGCACCGTGAATGTTAGTCTGCGTCATAAGACGCACAGACGCTCCAATACCCAACGCGTCACAGCAGGAAGCCAGTCTGTGCGTCCAAACAAAGGCGCAACCATGCATGCACGTAACCTTTTATAAGGCTATATAAAAAAAAGGATGTAGTAGTAACGCACACTTTATTGAGGTACAGTATTACATCGCCATTCAACATCTGTGGCTATGCAGTCTCATCTATATATACCTTATCTATCCGTTGTCATGCTTGCAAGTCCACAGTCAGGCATAAATAGCTGTTTTGACTATGCACTATGCACTTTTTAAAGTTTTTGTTTGTTAATATAAATGATTGGCACATATTATCAGTATTACATGATGGAAATTTTAGATATTTTTAAAAACTTTTTAGTGATATTATTCACCAAATGTAAACTTTTATGAATGTCAAAGATAACTTGTAATGCTGATTATGTTTTTAAGTCAGCCATTCATTGTCTACACAATAGAAATGGTGTACATACTGTTACTTAGCCATCATTAATGGATTCTGATTAGTGTTGAGCGATACGATAATGCAAATATCGGCTATCGGCCGATATTAGCTCTATCGGCCTTTCGATAATTCGTTTCGATATTTTCGTCATATCGAATACCGGAATCGGATTTGTCACTGTCACTGTCTGTGTCCGTCGGTCGGGTCTGTCACTGTCAGTGTCCGTCGGTCGGGTCTGTCAGGAGTCAGCGGCACTTACCTGGCAGAAGATCTCCGGCGGTCACATCCCGACTGCTTGATGGCCGCCATCCTCTTCTCCCCGGCGGTCACATGCAGTTTCTCGCGATAACTGCAGTGACTGCTGGGTAATCCCGGCCGTAAAGCAGTCAGTCCGATGACGTCACCGCCGGGGAAGCAGGTAATCAGCTGTGCTGCGTCGCGATGACAGGCTCTGCCTGTCATTGCGATGTAGCAGAGCTGGATCGCCGTGGGACTATCGTTACTATGGACTGCGTCGGACAGGTGGTATACTGTTGGTTTGTTTTTTTTCTTTTTTTACAGGAGATCGATGGCGTCGCAGGAATGAGAGTATAATAAAAGAAATGAAAACTGTGTTGTCTCTTTTATTTCATTAAAATACTTTTTTCTTGCTTTGTCTTTTTTTATGCATTTAATAACTTTGGGATTAATAATGGATCGGTGTCTTATTGACGCCTCTCCATTATTAACCGGGCTTATTGTCACCGTGCAATCAACGGTGACATTAACCCCTTATTACCCCGCTTGCCACCGCTACAGGGCAAGTGGGAAGAGCCGGGTAAAGTGCCACAATTGGCACATCTTTTGATGCGCCAAATGTGGGGCTACTGTAGCCTGGTATTATCAGGCTGTTGAGGGCCAAAATCCATGGGCCTTGACAGTCTTTTAATACCAGGCCGCAGCAGTCTGCATTTTACTTGGCTGGTTAACAAAAATAGGGGGACCCCTACGCCGTTTTTTTTTTCGAGGGGATCCCCTATTTTTGTTAACCAGCCAAGCTAAGCAGACTGCTGTGACCTGGTATTATCAGGCTTGCAAGGTCCATGGATATTGGATCCTTACCAGCCTGAAAAACCAGGCCTCAGCGGTCTGTTTCATCTGGCTGGTTAACAAAAATAGGGGGACCCCACGCCAATTTTTTTTCGAGGGGATCCCCTATTTTTGTTAATCAGCCAAGATATGCAGACTGCTGTGGCCTGGTATTATCAGGCTGGCAAGGTCCATGGATCTTGGCTCCTTAACAGCCTGAAAATCCAGGCCTCAGCGGTCTGCTTCATCTGGCTGGTTAACAAAAATAGGGGGGACCCCACGCCAATTTTTTTCGAGGGGATCCCCTATTTTTGTTAATCAGCCAAGATATGCAGACTGCTGTGGCCTGGTATTATCAGGCTGGCAAGGTCCATGGATCTTGGCTCCTTAACAGCCTGAAAATCCAGGCCTCAGCGGTCTGCTTCATCTGGCTGGTTAACAAAAATAGGGGGGACCCCACGCCAATTTTTTTCGAGGGGATCCCCTATTTTTGTTAACCAGTTCCCTCTGACGTCACTGATTGTGTCCCTGGCTGACCTGAAGTGAAAGTGGAAAGCAATCAATTAAGCTTTCCACTTCCTCTCCTGTCAGCCAGGAGAGGAACTCATTCATTTGGGGGTTTACTGTGAGGCTGCAGCATTAGCTGCGGTCCCTGCAGTAAACATTAACCCTTTCTGAAGGATTACATCGTGGGACCTGACTGTACATCGGATTGGTAAGAATAATTTTGCTTTATTATTTTATTTTTATTACAGGAAATGGTTTTAGCAGGAAAATAAAATATGGTCAAAAACTGTGTGATTATTTCATTAAACTTCTTTTTTATTAAAGTGTGTGTGTTTGATTTTTCTTTCATACAATAGGATTAATAATTGATAGTTGTCTAATTGACAGCTCTCAATTATTAACCGGGCTTAAAGTGACCTTTCAATTGCAAGGTCATTTTAACCCCTTATTAACCCATTCGCCACCGCTACAGGGCAATGGGAATAGACGGGCAAAGTGCCAGAAAGGGCAAATCTAATTAGAGATTTGCCCTTTCTGGGGTGTCTAGGGGCAGATGTTAGTAGCCGGGGGGGCCAAAAATAATGGTCCCTCTCTGGGCTATTATTATCTGCCCCCACTCACTGGCTTTGTCTGTCTGGTTGCGAAAATAGGGCGGGAGCCCACGCATTTTTTTTCAGCAATTTTACACCTCAATTATATATATACATGTCATTCAATTTGTGACACATATATATATATATTTATATTTATAGTTCATACACTTCTACATAGTATAATAGCCGCTAATTCAATTGCCGGCTTTTGTGAAAATGCAGAACCCGACATGAAATGACACTTGGTTTACATAGAGTTAACCATGTCTTTTCATGTAGTTTGATATCTGATTTGCACAAACAATTACATGAGTGTAAGTGTGCAAAATTTCACACCTGTAGGGGTTAATTAAAGGTGTAAATTCGTAGCAAAAAAGTCAGTTTTTTTTACAACGAATTTACACCTTTAATTAACCCCTACAGGTGTGAAATTTTGCACACATAGACTGATGTAATTGTTTGTGCAAATCAGATTGCAAACGACATGAAAAGACATGGTTAACCCTATGTACACCAAGTGTCATTTCATGTCGGGTGCTTCTGTCTTTTCACAGAAGCCGGCTTTACCCGGCAATTGAATCAGAGGATATTTTACTATGTAGAAGTGTATAAACTATACATATATGTATATATATATGTCACAATGACATGTATATATATATATATGTATTCTATGTGTGTATATTTAGTGTTTACAAGGAAATAAAGGTTTTTTTTAATTTCGATATTTTGTTCCCATAGACTTACATTGGACTTCCGCAATCGGAATCGGATATCGACGATATTTAGTGCTATCGGCGATACAATTTCGATACGATATTTTTAGATATCGAGCAATATCGCTCAACACTAATTCTGATATGTACTTGTATGCTTTTATTTTAAACCGTATAGCAGATTATTTAACCTATTTTAATTGTGGTTTGCATTGCTTTTCAACATGTTAATGTATGCGTTTATGTTTGTAAATTATTAATTTACATATATTTTTTTAAGTAAAATCATCATCTTATGGTACTAAAGGTTATATTTCTCTTGTTTGGAGTATAGACATTTTTAATTGACACGTAACAAGGAAAATACTTGATCTAGTATTTAAACATCCTCCTTGACCCTGGGCTCCAACACCGCCAGTTGTTGCTCGGAAGTGCTGTTAGCACAGTGAACACTTGCTCCTGTGTTATTGGGGTTCAGTAATGTCAGCTGTTCCCCTGCTGTGTGTACGGCAAACAGTCCTGCTGCCTCCACCCTGTTGTCTTCTCATGCCTGGGCTACAACACCGCCAGTTGTTGCTCGGAAGTGCTGTTAGCACAGTCAACACTTGCTCCTGTGTTACTGGGGTTCAGTAATGTCAGCTGTTCCCCTGCTGTGTGTACGGCAAACAGTCCTGCTGCCTCCACCCTGTTGTCTTCTCATGCCTGGGCTACAACACCGCCAGTTGTTGCTCGGAAGTGCTGTTAGCACAGTGAACACTTGCTCCTGTGTTATTGGGGTTCAGTAATGTCAGCTGTTCCCCTGCTGTGTGTACGGCAAACAGTCCTGCTGCCTCCACCCTGTTGTCTTCTCATGCCTGGGCTACAACACCGCCAGTTGTTGCTCGGAAGTGCTGTTAGCACAGTGAACACTTGCTCCTGTGTTACTGGGGTTCAGTAATGTCAGCTGTTCCCCTGCTGTGTGTACGGCAAACAGTCCTGCTGCCTCCACCCTGTTGTCTTCTCATGCCTGGGCTACAACACCGCCAGTTGTTGCTCGGAAGTGCTGTTAGCACAGTGAACACTTGCTCCTGTGTTATTGGGGTTCAGTAATGTCAGCTGTTCCCCTGCTGTGTGTACGGCAAACAGTCCTGCTGCCTCCACCCTGTTGTCTTCTCATGCCTGGGCTACAACACCGCCAGTTGTTGCTCGGAAGTGCTGTTAGCACAGTGAACACTTGCTCCTGTGTTATTGGGGTTCAGTAATGTCAGCTGTTCCCCTGCTGTGTGTACGGCAAACAGTCCTGCTGCCTCCACCCTGTTGACTTCTCATGCCTGGGCTACAACACCGCCAGTTGTTGCTCGGAAGTGCTGTTAGTACAGTGAACACTTGCTCCTGTGTTACTGGGGTTCAGTAATGTCAGCTGTTCCCCTGCTGTGTGTACGGCAAACAGTCCTGCTGCCTCCACCCTGTTGTCTTCTCATGCCTGAGCTACAACACCGCCAGTTGTTGCTCGGAAGTGCTGTTAGCACAGTGAACACTTGCTCCTGTGTTATTGGGGTTCAGTAATGTCAGCTGTTCCCCTGCTGTGTGTACGGCAAACAGTCCTGCTGCCTCCACCCTGTTGTCTTCTCATGCCTGGGCTACAACACCGCCAGTTGTTGCTCGGAAGTGCTGTTAGCACAGTCAACACTTGCTCCTGTGTTACTGGGGTTCAGTAATGTCAGCTGTTCCCCTGCTGTGTGTACGGCAAACAGTCCTGCTGCCTCCACCCTGTTGTCTTCTCATGCCTGGGCTACAACACCCCCAGTTGTTGCTCGGAAGTGCTGTTAGCACAGTGAACACTTGCTCCTGTGTTATTGGGGTTCAGTAATGTCAGCTGTTCCCCTGCTGTGTGTACGGCAAACAGTCCTGCTGCCTCCACCCTGTTGTCTTCTCATGCCTGGGCTACAACACCGTCAGTTGTTGCTCGGAAGTGCTGTTAGCACAGTCAACACTTGCTCCTGTGTTACTGGGGTTCAGTAATGTCAGCTGTTCCCCTGCTGTGTGTACGGCAAACAGTCCTGCTGCCTCCACCCTGTTGTCTTCTCATGCCTGGGCTACAACACCGCCAGTTGTTGCTCAGAAGTGCTGTTAGCACAGTGAACACTTGCTCCTGTGTTATTGGGGTTCAGTAATGTCAGCTGTTCCCCTGCTGTGTGAACGGCAAAAAGTCCTGCTGCCTCCACCCTGTTCTCTTCTCATCCCTGGGCTCCAACACCGACAGTTGTTGCTCGGAAGTGTCATTGGCACGGGTACTCACTCCTGCCCAGACTGGTTACAGCACGCCATCTGTTTCCTGTCAGTGTAAACGTCACTTAGCCTCCAATAAATTGTCCTGTCGTATTGCAGTCGGGTTAGCCGACTCTATGGTGCCTGGAGTTTAGGTGCTTCCTATGTGTGCTGCGGGATATGCAAATAAAGGCTGTTTCCGTTGTGACAATAGGACAATCACCCACTGTAGTACTGTGGGATTCGGTAACTGCGGCCGGCTCGCGGCCTGTCAACTTAAATTTCCATGGGTACCTTCTGCTACCCGTCCGGGTTCCAGTACCATCAGCTGGTTCTCCGCAGTGCCTTTGGCCTAGGTGCCTCCATCTCGGTATCCGAGTTCCAGCAACGTCTGCTGGTCCTTGGTAGTGCTTTGGAGCACAGGTACCTCCTGCTTAGTAACCGTGTCCCAGTAACGTCAGCTAGTCCTCGGTTGTGCCATTGGCTCTTTTCCTTCTGCTGCCCCTCCGGGTTCCAGCACAGTCAGCTGGTCCTCGTCACTTGCATTGGCTCTTGTACCTTCTGCTACCCGTCCGGGTTCCAGTACCGTTAGCTGGTTCTCCGCAGTGCCTTTGGCCTAGGTGCCTCCATCTCGGTATCCGAGTTCCAGCAACGTCTGCGGTCCTTGGTAGTGCTTTGGAGCACAGGTACCTCCTGCTTAGTAACCGTGTCCCAGTAACGTCAGCTGGTCCTCGGTTGTGCCATTGGCTCTTTTCCTTCTGCAGCCCCTCCGGGTTCCAGCACAGTCAGCTGGTCCTCGTCACTTGCATTGGCTCTTGTACCTTCTGCTACCCGTCCGGGTTCCAGTACCGTCAGCTGGTTCTCCACAGTGCCTTTGGCCTAGGTGCCTCCATCTCGGTATCCGAGTTCCAGCAACGTCTGCTGGTCCTTGGTAGTGCTTTGGAGCACAGGTACCTCCTGCTTAGTAACCGTGTCCCAGTAACGTCAGCTGGTCCTGGGTTGTGCCATTGGCTCTTTTCCTTCTGCTGCCCCTCCGGGTTCCAGCACAGTCAGCTGGTCCTCGTCACTTGCATTGGCTCTTGTACCTTCTGCTACCCGTCCGGGTTCCAGTACCGTCAGTTGGTTCTCCGCAGTGCCTTTGGCCTAGGTGCCTCCATCTCGGTATCCGAGTTCCAGCAACGTCTGCTGGTCCTTGGTAGTGCTTTGGAGCACAGGTACCTCCTGCTTAGTAACCGTGTCCCAGTAACGTCAGCTGGTCCTCGGTTGTGCCATTGGCTCTTTTCCTTCTGCTGCCCCTCGGGTTCCAGCACAGTCAGCTGGTCCTCGTTACTTGCATTGGCTCTTGTACCTTGTGCTACATTTACAAATTGAAGATTTTTTCAATGTTTTTTTGGGAAATCACTCTGGATCTCCAACAATGAAGACGACGACCCTGATGACCACCCCGAAGATGACCACCACAAGGACGACGAGCATCAAGCCAACCAGCCTAAACACCATCACAAAGAAGAAATAAAAGATTACCAAACAGGACTAAGAAGGTTAAGACAAACTACAAGATACAGAACAAGAGACTTAAGAACAATAAGCAGAAGATCAAAAAGCAGAAGAACATGAAGTATAAGACCAAAATGAAGAGCAAAATATATGCTCTAAATTATAAGCAGAAGAAGACTAAGCAGTGTATGGGGGTGAGTCCGTTCCTCCTCGTGGTGCCCCTGGAAAATGCCTGCTGCTGCAGGCTAAACTGAACACGGACAAATACTGTTGTAATTTAAATCTTTTGTGACAGCAAGAACGGAAGGATGAAAAATTCATACTTTGACAGATTACAAGTACAGGAATCTCTGTCCAAAATAAGAATATGATGAAGAAGATGAAGTAGAATATGAATAAGAATAATAGTTTAATAAGAAGAATATGAGTAATGTTAACAAAAAGATAAATAGCAAGAAGTTTAAGAAGAGAAAGAAGGTGAAGATGAATAATAATTTGATGAAAAAGATGATGCTGCTGAAGATTATGAAGGAGAAAGTGTGTCAAAAGTTAAAAAGGTGAAGAGCATGGAAGTTGTGAAATATACATATTTGCCAAAATAGAAAAAACGATTAACAACATTGTCAATTTCTTCGTCAATCCGAACATCTTTAAAAAAAAATATTTATGCTATTCCATTTGATTGGGTTAAACATCTATGCCTTTAATGTCTCCTCAACCTTCCCCAATACATTCTACATTACTCTTTGTTGTTTTCCTTCATGTACAATTAACCAACAAGGCAAGAATGGGTTTTTTTTAATTCCGATATTTTGTTCCCATAGACTTACATTGGATTTCCGGTATCGGTATCGGGTATCGCCGATATTTTTTGGGTATCGGCGATACCATTCCGATTCCGATACTTTTGGATATCGGAAAGTATCGCTCAACACTACCGGTAAGTAATCCGGCTTTTTACCCTTCGCCATGACAGCACCCTTATGAGAGATTTGCAGAGAACCATCACCTGGGTGGGATCACCGTGTTGAGGACAGCTCTACCAAAAGCCAAGTCAGATGATGAAGATAGATCAAGCCTATAATGTTTGTAGAAAGTTGAAGGTGTCGATCAGGTTGGGCCTTACATTTAAGGTCGATAGAGACTTCTGCCTCTCCGCCCAGGAGGATGCCATAGCTTGAGCAGAATGTGCCTTTACTCCTTCTGGAGGATTCTCACCTTTTGCCAAGTAGGCCAGACAGATGGCATCTCTGATCCATCGGGACAAGGTAGCCTTTGTGACCCCGTGACCTTTCCTGTGGCCCTGAAAGGATATAAACAGAGCCCTACTCTGTCTCCAGGACTGGGTTCTCTCTATGTAGCTCAAGACTGCTCTCCTTACATCCAACATATGAAGTTTCTCTTCCTCAAGACTTGACGGATTGTTATGAAAGGAAGGAAGAAAAATCTCCTGTGATCTATGATAACTTGTCGCCACTTTAGGGAGATATGATGGATCTGGCTTGAGAATTATCCTATCCTGAAATATTAATAGGAAGGGAGGGTCTACCGAAAGGGCCTGGATATCCCCAACTCTTCTAGCAGATGATAGGGCCACTAATAGGGCTACCTTATATGAGATGTTTTTTAGAGCGATAGATTCTAATGGCTCGAAGGGGGGTCCAGTTAGGGCATCCAGGACCAGGTTTAGGTCCCAAGGTGGTAAACGCGGGATGTGGACTGGGTTACTTCTTTCACATGCCTTAATGAATCATACCACCCATCTATCTCCTGCTATATTGGCACTATAAAGGGCTCCTAAAGCAGATACCTGGACTCTTAATGTATTGACTGACAGTCCCAGCTCCCGACCTTTCTGTAAGAATTCTAGGAAGGCTTTAATGGGAAATACCTCAGAGAAGGGTTCCGTATAGTAGTCCAGAATCTTCCTCCACACTCTGCTGTATATTGTGGTTGTAGATTCCTTCCTACTTAGCATCAGTGAGTTGATGAGATCATTGGAGAAGCCCCTTGATCTTAGTATCTGCCTCTCAAGTTCCACGCCATCAAGCGAAGGCCTTTCACTTGAGGGTTACAGATAGCAGATCCGGGTCTGCTGGGAGTATCCAGGGGATGCATACTGACATGGCTCGGAGGCATGAGAACCAAGGTCTTTTCGGCCAGGAGGGCGCTATGAGAATCACCCTTGCTCTTTCGTCCCTTATCTTCCTGATAACTAACGGGATTAACATTATCCGTGAAAAAGCGTATGCTAGGTCGAATTGCCAGGGTAACTGGAGCGAATCTACCATGTTTGGCCGACCCGCTGTGTTTAGGGAGGCAAACCTCTGCATTTGTCTGTTCTCCCTGGTAGCAAATACATCTATTTGTGGAAGCCCCCTTAATTCCACTATCATACTGAATTTGTGAGTACTGAGAGTCCATTCTCCCTGGCGTAGCATGTGGCGATTGAGAAAGTCGGCCTTTATATTTTCCTCGCCTCTGATATAAAGAGCTGTGAGGGACAACAAGTTCACTTCTGCCAAGTCGAAAATATCCTTTGTAGTAGACATTAGACCAGACCCGGGCAAGGGGCGGCCCGCGGGCCGCATGCGGCCCGCCGGCTGTCAGTGACCGCCCGCGGAGGCGCTCCGGCAGTCTCAGGGCCACGGCATCAGCTGGCACAATACTTACCTCTCCCGTGCCTCCGCTGCTGCAGCTCCGGGCTCCACCGGCGCTTCCTCTCACAGCCGGCCGCTGAATGACGTCATCATTCAGCGGCCGGCTGTGTCAGAGAGCGGGGACGCTGGACAGGTAAGAAGTGTCTCTGTGTGTGTCTGTGTCTATGTAGTGCGGTGCTGTGTGTGTGTATGTGAGAGAGTGCTTATGTGCTGTCTGTGTGTGATGATGGGCAGGCATTGCTGATAATGGGGAGGCATTGATGATGATGGGAGAAGATGATGATAATGGGCAGGCATTGATGATAATGGGCAGGCATTGATGATGGGGAGAAGATGATGATGGGCAGGCATTGCTGATAATGGGGAGGCATTGATGATGATGGGGAGAAGATGATGATAATGGGCAGGTATTGATGATAATGGGCAGGCATTGATGATGGGGAGAAGATGATGATGATGATGGGCAGGCATTGATGATGATGGGGAGAAGATGATGATAATGGGCAGGTATTGATGATAATGGGCAGGCATTGATGATGGGGAGAAGATGATGATGATGATGGGCAGGCATTGATGATGATGGGGAGAAGATGATAATGGGCAGGTATTGATGATAATGGGCAGGCATTGATGATGGGGAGAAGATGATGATGGGCAGGCATTGCTGATAATGGGGAGGCATTGATGATGATGGGGAGAAGATGATGATAATGGGCAGGCATTGATGATGGGGAGAAGATGATGATGGGCAGGCATTGCTGATAATGGGAGGCATTGATGATGATGGGGAGAAGATGATGATAATGGGCAGGTATGTATATATACAGTATACAGTATATATATATATATATATATATATACAGTATTGGGTAGAACGGAGTTAATTATATTAGTCCGGCCCTCTAAAACCATCCCAATTTCTCATGCGGCCCCCTGGCAAAATTAATTGCCCACCCCTGCATTAGACTTTCTGATCTCGTTCCGCCTTGATGATTTAGGTAAGCGACCACTGTCATATTGTCTGATAAGATTCTTATGTGAGATCCTTGGGGCTGGGAAGGAAAAAATTCAAAGCATGATTAATAGTATTGAGCGATACTTTCCGATATCGTGAAATATCGGATCGGATTGGATCGGACCGATACCCAAAAAGTATCGGGTATCGCCGATTCCGATACCTGAAACCAATGCAACTCAATGGGACAGAAATATCGGAATTAAAATAAACCCTTTCTTTCCTTATAAACACTAGATATACACACATAGAATACATATATATAATATATACATGTCATTGTGACATATATATACATATATTTATAGTTCATACACTTCTACATAGTAAAATAGCTGCTAATTCAATTGCCGGGTAATGCCGGCTTTTGTGAAATTACAGAACTACCCGACATGAAATGACACATGGTTTACATACAGTTAACCATGTCATTTCATGTAGTTTGATATATGGTTTTCATTGACAATTACATGAGTGTATGTGTGCAAAATTTCATACAGCTAGGTGTAAATTCGCTGAAAAAAATGCGTGGGCTCCCGCGCTATTTTCTCAACCAGACAGACAAAGCCAGCGAGTGGGGGCAGATAATAATAGCCGAGGGAGGGTGCATTTATTTTGTGCTCCCCCTGGCTACTAACATCTGCCCTCAGCTACCCCAGAAGAGGCAAATCTATAATTAGATGCGCCCTTTCTGGCCCTTTGCCGGTCTATTCCCATTGCCCTGTAGCGGTGGTGAATGGGTTAATAATGGGTTAAAGCCACCTTGCTATTGAAAGGTGACTTTAAGCCAGGTTAATAATTGAGAGCTGTCAATTTGACAACTATCAATTATTAATCCTATTGAAGGAAATAAAAAAAACACACACACAGGGACCGCATCTAATGCTGCCAGCCTCGCAGTAAACCCCCAAATGAATCATCTCCTCTCCTGGCTGACAGGAGAAAAAATGATTAGTGTGGGAAGCTTAATTGATTGCTTCCCACTTTCACTTCAGGTCAGCCGGGGACACCGCACAGCATAAGTGACGTCAGAGGGAATCCCGGCTGACCTGAAGTGAACTGATTAACAAAAATAGGGGATCCCCTCGAAAAAAAAAATGGCGTGGGGTCCCCCCTATTTTTTGTTAACCAGCCAGATGAAGCAGACTATTGAGGCCTGGTATTTCAGGCTGGTAAGGCTGGTATCCATGATCCTTGCAAGCCTGATAATACCAGGCCACAGCAGTCTGCTTATCTTGGTTGGTTAATAAAAATAGGGGATCCCCTCCAAAAAAAATGGCGTGGGGTCCCCCTATTTTTGTTAACCAGCCAAGTAAAAAGCAGACTGGTGCAGCCTGTATTAAAAGACTGTCAAGGCCCATGGATTTTGGCCCTCAACAGCCTAAAAATACCAGGCTGCAGCAGCCTGTTGTGAATAGACTGGAAATGAGTTCTGAGCAGATGCTCCCTCTGGTGGTTACAAACGGTACTGGATTGTCCAGTGAAGATTGTGAGGATTGGGAATCAGGTGTTACTGACTGGTCTTATATAAGGGAGTCACCTTCCCATCAGGGTTGCCGGTGATCAATTGTTCTGGTCTCAATCCTTGATTCCTGTTTCCTTGGTAGCCTGCTGTGTCGTGTCTGAATCTCCTGCTTACAGATAAGACATTTTCTTCTTTTTGTTTTTGTGCTTGATTTTTGCATTTTGTCCTGCACTTCTGTGGGGGCCTTCAGGGTCCCCTCTGGGGGCTTTTGCCTCTCAGTTCAGTTCAGCCACTGATGTTTGTACATTTGCTTTTTCCAGTTTTTTCAGTGGCTGCTGTTTTGTTTTTGGTTACACCAGAGAACTAATTTAGGTGGTAGAGGTCGTGTGATCTCAGGTGTTTTTGAAATTAGTAGAGTTGGTGCTTTTCAGGGTTTTTTGGGATTGCAGTAAGTGCCCTTCCTATCCTTTTCTATTTAGTAAGTTTGGGCCCCAACGTTTGCTCATACTATTTTCTGTCTGTGTCAGTATTTCTTCTTGTCTAACCGCCATTACATGTTTGGGGGCTTTCTATGTTCTTTGGGGATCTTCTCCGGGGCAGATAGCTTTCCTCTTTCTACCTTCAGGTGTAGTTAGTTTCTCAGGCTGTGACGAGGCGTCTAGGACCAACGTAGGAACGCTCCACGGCTGCCTCTAGTTGTGGTGGTTAGTCAGGGTACTGCAATCTCTTAGTTTCCAACTGCTCTGGTGTTTTCCTTTTTTGCCTGCTCTCCTCAGCTACCAAATCATAACAGTATCACCGGCCTAAACTGAAAATTATATTGTACTCACAGAAGGGAAAGATATTGTGAAAGAAAAAAGTTGTCAGAGTTGTCAGAGATTTTTTTTTCTGTTTGTTGCATTTTTTTTTCCCTCTGTATCTCTGGGTGCTGAGGAGGATTTTTTTTTTCCTCTCAATGGAGTTTGCACAGTTGTCTGGCCGTGTGGATCAGCTTGCCACTGAAGTTCGGAGTATTGCTACGTATCTTGCTAGGTTGCCTGTTGTGGAACCTAGGATTCCCATGCCAGATTTGTTTTTAGGGGATCGAGCTAAGTTTCTGAATTTCAAAAATAACTGTAAATTGTTTTTTGCCTTAAAATCTAAGTCCTCAGGGAACGCAGCGCAGCAGGTTCAAATTGTCATCTCTCTCCTGCGCGGCGACCCTCAGGATTGGGCTTTTTCCCTGACACCTAGGGATCCTGTTTTGAGTGATGTTGATGCGTTTTTTCAGGCTTTGGGGTTATTGTACGATAAGCCTAATGTCACTGATCAAGCTGAAAAAACTTTGTTGGCATTAAGTCAGGGGCTTGAGGACGCTGAGTTATACTGTCAGAGATTCCGTAGGTGGGCAGTCCTGACCATATGGAATGACGACGCTTTGGCAGCTCTTTTCGAAAGGGACTGTCAGATAATGTAAAGGATGTTATGGTGGGATTCCCTGTTCCCTCTGGTCTCAATGATTCTATGTCATTAGCGATTCAAATTGACAGACGTTTGCGTGAGCGGAAAGGTATGCGTGGAATAATGTTGCCTTGTGAACCTGCTTCTGAATCCATGCAGTGTGATAGAATGGTTTCTGGGGCACAGCGTCATGAATTTCGAAAGCGCAATGGGTTATGTTTTTACTGTGGTGATGCCTCTCATGCTATTTCTGTCTGCCCTAAGCGGGGAAGACGTTTTGCTCGCTCAGTTGTCTTGGGTAGTGTTCAGACTAAGTTTTTGTTAACTGTTACCCTGATATGCTCTCTGTCCTCATTTTCTGCTCAGGCTTTTGTTGATTCTGGAGCAGCTATTAACCTGATGGATTTTGATTTTGCTAAACGTTGTGGGTTTCCCTTGATACCCCTACGGAAGTCTATTCCCCTACTGGGGATCGATTCTACCCCTTTGGCTGAGAATAAACCTCAGTTCTCTACTCAGGTGATAATGAGGGTAGAACCTGATCATCAGGAGAGTTGCAAATTTTTGGTTCTGTATAATCTGCATGACATTATCGTACTGGGTTTCCCTTGGTTACAGTCTCATAATCCTGTTTTGGATTGGAAATCTGTGTCTGTTACCAGTTGGGGCTGTCAATGTGTTAATACCAACACTACTGTTTTTTCTGCCTCCCCCAGGCTCAGGATGTTCCTGACTTTTTGATTGATTTTTCTGATGTGTTTAGCGAAAGTAAATCTGCATCCTTACCTCCCCATAGGAGCTATGACTGCGCTATTGAATTAGTGGCTGGTTGTAAATTCCCTAAAGGTCGCCTTTTTAACTTGTCTGTACCTGAACATGACGCTATGCGGTCTTATATCAAGGAGTCATTGGAGAAGGGTCATATCAGACCATCCTCTTCACCCTTGGGTGCCGGTTTTTTCTTTGTGGCCAAAAAGGATGGTTCATTAAGGCCGTGTATTGATTATCGTCTCTTGAACAATATTACTGTGAAATATCAATATCCGTTACCCTTGATCTCTGATCTGGTTTCCAGGGTGAAAAACGCTACTTGGTTTACCAAGCTTGACCTCAGGGGGGCATATAACCTTATTCGCATTAAGCACGGGGATGAATGGAAGACGGCATTTAATACCCCTGAAGGGCATTTTGAGTACCTTGTGATGCCCTTTGGGCTCACTAATGCTCCTCTGTCTTCCAGTCCTTCATGAATGACAATTTCAGGGATTTTGTGGATAAATTTCTGATTGCTTATTTGCATGATATCTTGATTTTTTCCAATGACTGGGACTCTCATGTAAAACATGTTCGGACTGTGTTCCAGATTTTGAGAGAGAATGCTCTGTATGTGAAGGGATCAAAGTGTCTTTTTGGCGTTCAGAGGATCTCATTTCTGGGTTTCATTTTGTCCCCATCTGTTATTGAAATGGACCCGGTCAAAGTTCAGGCTATCTGTGATTGGGTCCAACCTACTTCTTTAAAGGCTCTTCAAAGATTCTTGGGTTTTGCCAATTTTTATCGTAAATTTATTGGTAATTTCTCTGTTATTGTTAAACCATTAACTGATTTGACCAAGAAGGGTTCTGATGTGGTGAATTGGCCTCCTGAGGCAGTCTCTGCATTTCAGGAACTTAAGCAGAGATTCACTTCTGCTCCTGTTCTACGGCAGCCTGATGTTTCTCTGCCATTTCAGGTGGAGGTTGATGCCTCTGAAATTGTGGCAGGTTCCGTTTTGTCCCAAAGAGATCCAGAGACCTCTAAAATTAACCCTTGTGCCTTTTTCTCTCGAAAATTTTCTCCCACTGAACGTAATTATGACGTGGGTAATCGGGAGTTATTAGCCATGAAGTGGGCTTTTGAAGAGTGGAAACATTGGCTGGAGGGAGCCAAACATCAGGTGGTGGTCCTTACTGACCATAAGAATCTAGTTTATCTGGAATCTGCCAAGCGACTTAATCCTAGACAGGCCAGGTGGGCCTTGTTTTTCACACATTTTAATTTTGTGGTTTCATTTCTTCCTGGCACTAAAAATGTTAAGGCGGATGCCCTCTCGAGGAGTTTCCTGGCGGACTCTCCTGAGTTATCTGATCGTTCTGTTATTTTGAAAGAGGGTGTAGTTCTTTCCGCCATCTCGCCCAATTTGAGACTGGCTCTGGAGGGGTGCCAGGAGGATAAGCCCGAGCGCTGCCCTGTTGGGAAATTGTTTGTCCCGGACCAGTGGAAAAAGAGTGTAATGTCTGAGATTCATTGTTCCGCGTTGGCCGGTCATCCCGGAATTTTTGGTACCAGGGACTTGGTTGGTCGGTCATTTTGGTGGCTTACCTTGTCTCGTGATGTCAGGGAGTTTGTGCAGTCCTGCGGGACTTGCTCTCTCTCCAAGCCTTGCTCTCGTTCTAGTGGTTTGTTGATGCCATTACCGGTGCCCAAGAGACCATGGACCCATATCTCTATGGATTTCATTTCCGACCTCCCTGTTTCTCAGAGAATGACCGTCATCTGGGTGATTTGCGATAGGTTTTCCAAGATGATACATCTTGTCCCATTACCTAAGTTGCCTTCCTCCTCTGAATTGGTGCCTTTGTTCCTTCAGCACGTGGTTCGTTTACACGGCATTCCTGAGAACATTGTGTCTGACAGAGGAGTCCAGTTTGTTTCCAGATTTTGGAGGACCTTTTGTTCTAAAATTGGTGTTCAATTGTCTTTCTGCTCGGCGTTTTATCCTCAGACCAATGGTCAAACTGAGAGAACAAACCAGACATTGGAGACTTATCTAAGATGCTTTGTGTCTGCTGATCAGGATGACTGGGTCTCTTTTTTGCCTTTGGCTGAGTTTGCTCTTAATAATAGGGCTAGCTCTGCCACTTTGATGCCTCCATTTTTCTGTAATTCTGGGTTTCACCCTCGATTTCCTTCTGGACAGACGGAGGCTTCTGTCTGCCCAGGTGTTGACTCTGTTGTGGAGCGTATGCAACAGATTTGGGACCAGGTAGTGGAGAGGTTGTCCCTCTCTCAGGAGAGGGCCCAGCGGTTTGCTAACCGGCATAGGACTGATGGTCCTCGGTTTAAAGTGGGGGACTTGGTCTGGTTGTCCTCAAGAAATATTCCTATGAGAGTGGCATCTCCTAAATTTAAGCCTAGGTTCATTGGACCTTATAAGATCATGGAGATTCTTAACCCTGTTTCTTTTCGTTTGCTTCTTCCAGGGACATTTAAGATCCATAACGTGTTCCACAAGTCCTTGTTGAAGAGGTTTGTTGAGCCAGTGGTTCCTACTACTGTGCCTCCTGACCCTGTTTTGGTTGAGGGCAATCTGGAGTATGTGGTTGAGAAAATATTGAATTCTCGTTTTTCTAGACGGAAACTCCAGTATTTGGTTAAATGGAGACGTTATTTTCAGGAAGACAATTCTTGGGTGTTTGCTTCGGACATCCATGCTAGGAGACTCATCCGTGCGTATCATAGAACTCATCCTGACCGACCTGGTTGCTCAAATGAGGGTTCGGTGACCCCTCCTCAAGGGGGGGTACTGTTGTGAATAGACTGGAAATGAGTTCTGAGCAGATGCTCCCTCTGGTGGTTACAAACGGTACTGGACTGTCCAGTGAAGATTGTGAGGATTGGGAATCAGGTGTTACTGACTGGTCTTATATAAGGGAGTCACCTTCCCATCAGGGTTGCCGGTGATCAATTGTTCTGGTCTCAATCCTTGATTCCTGTTTCCTTGGTAGCCTGCTGTGTCGTATCTGAATCTCCTGCTTACAGATAAGACATTTTCTTCTTTTTGTTTTTGTGCTTGATTTTTGCATTTTGTCCTGCACTTCTGTGGGGGCCTTCAGGGTCCCCTCTGGGGGCTTTTGCCTCTCAGTTCAGTTCAGCCACTGATGTTTGTACATTTGCTTTTTCCAGTTTTTTCAGTGGCTGCTGTTTTGTTTTTGGTTACACCAGAGAACTAATTTAGGTGGTAGAGGTCGTGTGATCTCAGGTGTTTTTGAAATTAGTAGAGTTGGTGCTTTTCAGGGTTTTTTGGGATTGCAGTAAGTGCCCTTCCTATCCTTTTCTATTTAGTAAGTTTGGGCCCCAACGTTTGCTCATACTATTTTCTGTCTGTGTCAGTATTTCTTCTTGTCTAACCGCCATTACATGTTTGGGGGCTTTCTATGTTCTTTGGGAATCTGCTCCGGGGCAGATAGCTTTCCTCTTTCTACCTTCAGGTGTAGTTAGTTTCTCAGGCTATGACGAGGCGTCTAGGACCAACGTAGGAACGCTCCACGGCTGCCTCTAGTTGTGGTGGTTAGTCAGGGTACTGCAATCTCTTAGTTTCCAACTGCTCTGGTGTATTTCCTTTTTTGCCTGCTCTCCTCAGCTACCAAATCATAACAGCAGCCCCACAATTGGCGCATCCAAAGATGCGCCAATTGTGGCACTTTACCCGGCTCTTCCCACTCCCCTGTAGCGGTGGGATATGGGGTAATAAGGGGTTAATGTCACCTTTGATTGAACGGTATAATAAGCCCGGTTAATAATGGAGAGGCGTCAATAAGACACCGATCCATTATTGATCATAAAGTTTGAAAATGTTTAAAAGAATACACAGCCAGAATAAAGTCTTTTAATGAAATAATTCACAACACAGTTTTCATTAGTTTTTATTGCACACTCATCCTGCGACGCCATCGATCTCCTGTAAAAAAACAAAAATATAAAACCAACACAAATACTCCCTGTCCGACGTAGTCCAAGATAACGAGGGTCCCACGACGAGTCCAGCTCTGCTACATCTGGATGCCAGGCTCAGACTGACATCCAGACACATCAGAGCTGCTTACCTGAGGAGATTCCTCGGCGGTCATGTGACTTCGAATGGATTTCTCACGGCCAGCTGTCGCAAGAGTACAGCTGGCCGAGATTACCCAGTACCCAGCAGTCACGTGCACTTATCGCGAGAAGCTGCATGTGACTGCCAGGGAGAGGGTAATGGCCGGTCAGCTGTACGATCAGCTGGCAGAGAGAACTCCATTCATCTGGTGACCACCGGGGATCCTCAGGTAAGCACTGACAGCCCCGACACTGACACTCGGGAAGTTCCTGTGTCACGTACTTCCTTCTGTGACACATGAACTCCCCATATACTAATTACGCTGACTGCTGACAGACATGGGAATTTTCGATTCCGGTATCCAATATGCAAAAAGTATCGGAACTCAGAATCGGAATTCCGATGCCGCGAATATCGGCCGATACCCGATATTTGCGGTTTCGGAATGCTCAACACTAATGATTAACTGCTTTCAATTCCTTCCAATTGGAGGAATGTTGTCTCTCAACAGTGTTCCAGAGGCCCTGAGCTAGATTCTCCCCCAAATGGGCACCCCATCCATCTGGACTAGCGTCAGTGGTAACTATCTTAGAGGGTTTTATTGTCCATGGAACTCCTCTGGATAAATGAGTTGAATTTAACCACCAAGATAGGGAATCTAGTACCTCTTCAGAAAGGGTAGCCTTTCTGTTTAAATGCCCCTGACAATGGCGCTGTGCCTCTAGAATCTCATGTTGTAAGGATCTAGTATGGTATTGAGCCCATTGAATTGCTGGAATACAGGAAGTGAGTGACCCCAGGAGGGACATGGCCTTTCTTAATGACATGTGAGGGCTGCCCTTTGCTGAACTGACTTTTGAAATTATGGTCACTTTCTTGGATTCTGGAAGGAGACACCTCTGCTTTACGGAGTCCAGGTGTAGTCCCAGGAAGGATTGGAGGGTTTCTGGAACCAGTCCGGATTTTTTGAAATTCACAATCCATCCTAATGCCTGTAAAGATGAAATGGTATTAGGAAGGCGCTCTTTACATTGGGAGGCCGATCTTCCTATCACTAGAAAATCATCTAGGTAGGTACAATTAATGTATCCTGTTGACGTAGATAAGCCATCACCTCCAGCATAAGTTTCATGAACACTCGAGGAGCCATCGAGAGGCCGAACGGCATTGCTGCAAATTGGAAGTGTCGGATCTGACCTGCCAGGTTGACAGCCACTCTGAGGTACTGCTGGTACTTTGCGTGTACCGGAAGATGAAAACTGCATCCTTCAAGTCTAGCCCGGCCATAAAACATCTGGGAAACAAAAGTTTGACAGTAGACCTGATTGATTTCATCTTAAAGGTATGCTCATACAGAAAGGTATTTAATTTATTATTGTACGGAAAGAACTATTAGGTTTGGGAACCAGGAATAAAAGGGGATAGAATCCCATCTCTTCCTAATCCTTTGGTACCTCTACCAGAACTTTTTTGGCCAAAAGACTAAAGATTTCTAATTGGAGAGCCTCCTATTGTTCTGGCGTTCTAAGGGATGTCACTATGAAAGTATCCTGTGGAATTCGAAAAAATTCCAATTTTAACCCAGATTTAATCAGGTGCAGGATCCACTGACTTGATGTTATACATCTCCATTCATGATGAAAAATTTTTAACCTACTGGGGTTCTTATACTATCTGTATCTATTACGTTTATTTGTAAAGGATCCACTAAAGAAGGCACCTCTCTGCCTTGTTTCCTTGAAAGCTCCGGTGTTTGTTTCCCATGATCTTTTAAGTAAGGCCTTGTGCTTGCAGTCCAGTGGGTCCGACAAGACCCCTGCATCCTCCACTGGCAGAAACGACTGTTTTAAGGTGGATGCCACAGCCGCATCTACTTTTGGGATCTTAGATCATGTGGCCTGCTCCTCGTCACTAAATGGGTAACGCCTTTTAAAAGTGGATGGGAGGAATCCTTTACCTTGTTTGTCCCATTCCTTTTTAACAAGGTCTTTAATAGCGGAAATCACTGGAAAGGCTCTCCTCTTTTTCTGTGCTAATCCAGCAAACATTATATCTTGTGCGGACCTAAACTCTTTCGTGTCTGGGCACCCCATCGTATTTCTGACAGATTTCACAAGATTATCTATGCTGTCAATAGGGAAGCATGCTCGGCCCTCGTCGTCTGATGAACTAGATGACGAACCAGAGGGACCAGATGATTGGAGCAAGCCCTCGTCAGATCCTGAAGTAGAGATGGGGGAAAGGGCTCTGCCTCCTTGTTTCTTTAGCCCTCTGGAGTCCAGAGCCTGAAATCCTGCCTGATCATGGCTCTGACATCCGTGGTTGCTACTGCAGCTTCCTCCTGCAAGGTCTGATCAATGCAACCTGGGCATAACCTCTTGGGGTATGAGTCAAGCAGGGGGTGCATACACAGGGCACATTCCACATGTTTCGCTTTATGGTTTCTTTAGCCTAGGAGGGAGAGGTATAGAGAAGGAAGAGGTCAGCTTAATTGGTAGAGGCTCATTTAACACTCACCCAGTGAAGCTACAACAGTACCGGTTCTGGGGGGGAGATGCCATGCGAGCTCTAGGTAGATCCACTTCCCTACTCCATTGCCCTGTGCTTGTGGAAGTCTCCTCTCTGGAGCGTCCACTCGTCTTAGTGCTGCTGCCACTCTTGTGTCATGGGTGCATCGCCACGAAGATTGTCGCGATTGCACATTCTGACTTCTCGCAGCTGAGTTGCTGTTTCTTTGTGTTTGGTAATGAGGGAGTTAATTTTACCTAGCTCTTTGCTAAGACTAGGTCCAGCCTCGCCCGGCTGCTTTTGATTAGGTTCTAATTAGCTTCCTTTATATAGCTGCCAGTCTGCTGGTTAGATGCCGGTGAAAGCATTCATACAGACTGCAGATAGGATCGGTTCTGAGAAGACTTAAGCTAAGAGCTCCTTTGTTGTTTCTCCTCTCCTTGCTTTTGGTTTATCTCCTAGACCTTTGGTGTTCCCTCTGTGTTTATATGTTGTATGAAAGACAGTATTTACTTTATCCCCTGTCTGTCTCGTTTGTCTATACTGTTTGTTAACCTTTACCTGTCCATTCCCTTAGGTGGTAATCAGGGTCCTTCTTAGGACTAGATTACAGTGGTGAGGGATTTATAGGAGACAGGGTTTACGCTGGCGGCCTGGACCTCTGTACCATTAACAGTACCTCCAGGTAGAGGGACTAGTCAGGACCCCAGTTTAGGGTCAGCATAGACCCCGGTCCACCTCTAACCAGAGACAGCGTGAAAAGGATTCAGTATTGACCCACAGGATATTATGTCAGGTAATACTATGCTATATATACATGTTTATGTTTCCTATTTATATGTTATATAGAATGTTGTCCCACTTTATAGATTACTGACATTATTTATATATATATCTGCTAGACAGCGTGACATTTTCACCGGCCCAACTAAAGATTCTCCCCAGCTACCATGGATCCAGTAGCCCAGCTTGCCCTGCAGTTGCAGAAGTTGTCCATGGAGCTTACGTACATTAAGTCCAAGGTCTTGTCCCCCCCGGAGCAAACCAGATCTGAACCTAAGGTTGCTCTCCCGGACAGGTTCACTGGTGGGCGGGACAAATTTTTTACCTTCCGGGAGGCATGTAAATTGTACTTTCGGCTACGGCCTCGGTCATCGGGGAGTGAGGAGCAGAGGGTGGGAATTGTCATCTCGCTCTTACAAGGGGACCCTCAATCCTGGGCGTTCTCTCTTCCTCCGGGCTCCCCGGCCCTCCAGTCAGTAGATCGATTTTTTGCTGCCCTGGGGCTGGTGTATGATGACCCGGATCGGGTCTCCCTTGCTGAAACGAAGTTACGTAGGATACAGCAGGGAGATCGTCCGGCGGAGGAATTTTCTTCTGAGTTCCGTAGATGGGCCACAGATACTCAGTGGAATGACCCAGCTCTTAGGAGCCAGTTTTGTCAAGGGTTATCTGACAAATTAAAAGATGTTTTGGCTCAGTATGATTCTCCTCCGTCACTGGAGGCTGCTATGGCCCTTGCTATTCGTATTGATAGACGGCTTCGGGGGAGGTGCGAGGTAACTCCGCCCCCTGTTATGACTCCACCCTCTACTAAAGTCCCTTATATGGAGGTTCCCCTGGTCTGTTCTGAGGAACCTATGCAGTTGGGTGGGACATCATTTTGTAGGAGGGAATCGGCGGTGCGCCGCAAGACAAGAAGGTGTTTCTTCTGCGGTAGAGAGGGACATTTTGTTGGGGGGTGTCCCTCCCGTGCCTCATTGAGCAAAAAAGTCACCGAAAAACTGTTAATCCCAGGTTGTGTGGTGGACGACAACCTGGGAGTAGGTATTTCGTCCCCAGGTCCGTCTCAATTTCTCGTGCCTGCGGAGGTGGTGGTTGGTGCGAGAGTTGAGAGGATTTCTGTTCTTCTTGATAGTGGGTCTGGGGCTAATATGGTGGACGCTCGGTTTGCCCAGGTGCAAGGTATGCAACTGAGTGTATTGGCCAAACCGATCCCTATACTTTCTATTGACGCCAGACCTCTCGGTCAAGGTAGCTTTGTACAAGCTGTTCATAACATAGACCTTCGAGTAGGGGCAATACATAAAGAACAGTTATCTTGTTATGTGTTGGAGGGTCTTCCTACTCCTATTGTGTTGGGGCTTCCCTGGTTGGCTAAACATAACCCAGTGATTGATTGGCAATCCAGAAAGATAAGCCAGTGGGGTGAATTTTGCAAGAATAACTGCATGAACACGGTCATCGGTGCGGTCGTGCCTAGGACTTTGCCTCCTTTTCTGGAGGACTTTGGGGAGATGTTCTCAGAGGAGGGGTGTCAAAAGTTACCTCCTCATCGCACGTATGACTGCTCAATAAAATTGCTTCATGATGCCTTATCTCGTAGTTTCCCAGGGGCCGGAAAGACGGATGACCCGGTTCCTATCCTTCAGGAAGGAGTGGTGGTGTCGGCTGTGTGCTCTGAGCTTGAGGAGGAGGTGTTGGAGGCTCAGGGGGACGCCCCTGTAGGACCTCCAGGGAAACTGTTTGTTCCTAATCAGTTAAGACAAAAAATTATCGAGGCACATCATAGTTCTGCTTTAGCAGGACATCCAGGGAGTAAAGCAACTGTGGATCTCCTTTCTCGCCGGTTTTGGTGGCCTAACTTAAATAAAGAGGTAATAACTTTTGTCGCGTCCTGTGGAGTTTGTGCTCGCTCTAAGACCCCACATACCCGTCCATCTGGGGTTCCTGAGGAGGAACGATTCTCGTCGTCACTTGCTTCAGTTTGGAGAGGAGTGCTGAATGGGCTGAGTGCTATGGGGAACTGTTTCAAGCGGAGGTCTGATAGGAGAGAGTGTCTGGTCCGGACCTAGGTGTGAACGATCTGTGTGGTTGTCTACCAAGAATATAAAACGCAAAGTTCCCTCCTGGAAACTGGGTCCCAGGTTCATCGGTCCATACAGGATCAGTTCTATAATTAATCCTGTGGCATTTCGTCTGGACCTCCCTCCTACGTTTAAAATCCATAATGTATTCCACAAATCGTTGCTTAAGAGGTACGTGGCGCCAGTTATACCGTCACTTCTACCTCCTCCTCCAGTGGTGGTCAATGGTAACTTAGAATTTCAAGTGTTGAAGATCATTGACTCACGTCTGAATCGCCGGTCCCTTCAGTATTTGGTTCATTGGAAGGGATATGGTCCTGAGGAGAGGACGTGGGTCTCTGCATCTGATATTAACGCAGATCGATTGGTTCGGACCTTCCACACGACTTACCCGGACAGACCTGGCCCTGAGGGTCCGGAGGCCCCTCGTAGAAGGGGGGTACTGTCATGGGTGCATCGCCACGAAGATTGTCGCGATTGCACATTCTGACTTCTCGCAGCTGAGTTGCTGTTTCTTTGTGTTTGGTAATGAGGGAGTTAATTTTACCTAGCTCTTTGCTAAGACTAGGTCCAGCCTCGCCCGGCTGCTTTTGATTAGGTTCTAATTAGCTTCCTTTATATAGCTGCCAGTCTGCTGGTTAGATGCCGGTGAAAGCATTCATACAGACTGCAGATAGGATCGGTTCTGAGAAGACTTAAGCTAAGAGCTCCTTTGTTGTTTCTCCTCTCCTTGCTTATAGTTTATCTCCTAGACCTTTGGTGTTCCCTCTGTGTTTATATGTTGTATGAAAGACAGTATTTACTTTATCCCCTGTCTGTCTCGTTTGTCTATACTGTTTGTTAACCTTTACCTGTCCATTCCCTTAGGTGGTAATCAGGGTCCTTCTTAGGACTAGATTACAGTGGTGAGGGATTTATAGGAGACAGGGTTTACGCTGGCGGCCTGGACCTCTGTACCATTAACAGTACCTCCAGGTAGAGGGACTAGTCAGGACCCCAGTTTAGGGTCAGCATAGACCCCGGTCCACCTCTAACCAGAGACAGCGTGAAAAGGATTCAGTATTGACCCACAGGATATTATGTCAGGTAATACTATGCTATATATACATGTTTATGTTTCCTATTTATATGTTATATAGAATGTTGTCCCACTTTATAGATTACTGACATTATTTATATATATATCTGCTAGACAGCGTGACATTTTCACCGGCCCAACTAAAGATTCTCCCCAGCTACCATGGATCCAGTAGCCCAGCTTGCCCTGCAGTTGCAGAAGTTGTCCATGGAGCTTACGTACATTAAGTCCAAGGTCTTGTCCCCCCCGGAGCAAACCAGATCTGAACCTAAGGTTGCTCTCCCGGACAGGTTCACTGGTGGGCGGGACAAATTTTTTACCTTCCGGGAGGCATGTAAATTGTACTTTCGGCTACGGCCTCGGTCATCGGGGAGTGAGGAGCAGAGGGTGGGAATTGTCATCTCGCTCTTACAAGGGGACCCTCAATCCTGGGCGTTCTCTCTTCCTCCGGGCTCCCCGGCCCTCCAGTCAGTAGATCGATTTTTTGCTGCCCTGGGGCTGGTGTATGATGACCCGGATCGGGTCTCCCTTGCTGAAACGAAGTTACGTAGGATACAGCAGGGAGATCGTCCGGCGGAGGAATTTTCTTCTGAGTTCCGTAGATGGGCCACAGATACTCAGTGGAATGACCCAGCTCTTAGGAGCCAGTTTTGTCAAGGGTTATCTGACAAATTAAAAGATGTTTTGGCTCAGTATGATTCTCCTCCGTCACTGGAGGCTGCTATGGCCCTTGCTATTCGTATTGATAGACGGCTTCGGGGGAGGTGCGAGGTAACTCCGCCCCCTGTTATGACTCCACCCTCTACTAAAGTCCCTTATATGGAGGTTCCCCTGGTCTGTTCTGAGGAACCTATGCAGTTGGGTGGGACATCATTTTGTAGGAGGGAATCGGCGGTGCGCCGCAAGACAAGAAGGTGTTTCTTCTGCGGTAGAGAGGGACATTTTGTTGGGGGGTGTCCCTCCCGTGCCTCATTGAGCAAAAAAGTCACCGAAAAACTGTTAATCCCAGGTTGTGTGGTGGACGACAACCTGGGAGTAGGTATTTCGTCCCCAGGTCCGTCTCAATTTCTCGTGCCTGCGGAGGTGGTGGTTGGTGCGAGAGTTGAGAGGATTTCTGTTCTTCTTGATAGTGGGTCTGGGGCTAATATGGTGGACGCTCGGTTTGCCCAGGTGCAAGGTATGCAACTGAGTGTATTGGCCAAACCGATCCCTATACTTTCTATTGACGCCAGACCTCTCGGTCAAGGTAGCTTTGTACAAGCTGTTCATAACATAGACCTTCGAGTAGGGGCAATACATAAAGAACAGTTATCTTGTTATGTGTTGGAGGGTCTTCCTACTCCTATTGTGTTGGGACTTCCCTGGTTGGCTAAACATAACCCAGTGATTGATTGGCAATCCAGAAAGATAAGCCAGTGGGGTGAATTTTGCAAGAATAACTGCATGAACACGGTCATCGGTGCGGTCGTGCCTAGGACTTTGCCTCCTTTTCTGGAGGACTTTGGGGAGATGTTCTCAGAGGAGGGGTGTCAAAAGTTACCTCCTCATCGCACGTATGACTGCTCAATAAAATTGCTTCATGATGCCTAATCTCGTAGTTTCCCAGGGGCCGGAAAGACGGATGACCCGGTTCCTATCCTTCAGGAAGGAGTGGTGGTGTCGGCTGTGTGCTCTGAGCTTGAGGAGGAGGTGTTGGAGGCTCAGGGGACGCCCCTGTAGGACCTCCAGGGAAACTGTTTGTTCCTAATCAGTTAAGACAAAAAATTATCGAGGCACATCATAGTTCTGCTTTAGCAGGACATCCAGGGAGTAAAGCAACTGTGGATCTCCTTTCTCGCCGGTTTTGGTGGCCTAACTTAAATAAAGAGGTAATAACTTTTGTCGCGTCCTGTGGAGTTTGTGCTCGCTCTAAGACCCACATACCCGTCCATCTGGGGTTCCTGAGGAGGAACGATTCTCGTCGTCACTTGCTTCAGTTTGGAGAGGAGTGCTGAATGGGCTGAGTGCTATGGGGAACTGTTTCAAGCGGAGGTCTGATAGGAGGAGAGTGTCTGGTCCGGACCTAGGTGTGAACGATCTGGTGTGGTTGTCTACCAAGAATATAAAACGCAAAGTTCCCTCCTGGAAACTGGGTCCCAGGTTCATCGGTCCATACAGGATCAGTTCCATAATTAATCCTGTGGCATTTCGTCTGGACCTCCCTCCTACGTTTAAAATCCATAATGTATTCCACAAATCGTTGCTTAAGAGGTACGTGGCGCCAGTTATACCGTCACTTCTACCTCCTCCTCCAGTGGTGGTCAATGGTAACTTAGAATTTCAAGTGTTGAAGATCATTGACTCACGTCTGAATCGCCGGTCCCTTCAGTATTTGGTTCATTGGAAGGGATATGGTCCTGAGGAGAGGACGTGGGTCTCTGCGTCTGAGATTAACGCAGATCGATTGGTTCGGACCTTCCACACGACTTACCCGGACAGACCTGGCCCTGAGGGTCCGGAGGCCCCTCGTAGAAGGGGGGTACTGTCATGGGTGCATCGCCACGAAGATTGTCGCGATTGTACATTCTGACTTCTCGCAGCTGAGTTGCTGTTTCTTTGTGTTTGGTAATGAGGGAGTTAATTTTACCTAGCTCTTTGCTAAGACTAGGTCCAGCCTCGCCCGGCTGCTTTGATTGGTCTAATTAGCTTCCTTATATAGCTGCCATCTGTGGTTAGATCCGGTGAAGCATTCATACAGACTGCAGATAGATCGGTTCTGAGAAGACTTAGCTAAGAGCTCCTTTGTTGTTTCTCCTCTCCTTGCTTATAGTTTATCTCCTAGACCTTTGTGTTCCCTCTGTTATATGTTGTATAAAGACAGTATTTACTTTATCCCCTGTCTGTCTCGTTTGTCTATACTGTTTGTTAACCTTTACCTGTCCATTCCCTTAGGTGGTAATCAGGGTCCTTCTTAGGACTAGATTACAGTGGTGAGGGATTTATAGGAGACAGGGTTTACGCTGGCGGCCTGGACCTCTGTACCATTAACAGTACCTCCAGGTAGAGGGACTAGTCAGGACCCCAGTTTAGGGTCAGCATAGACCCCGGTCCACCTCTAACCAGAGACAGCGTGAAAAGGATTCAGTATTGACCCACAGGATATTATGTCAGGTAATACTATGCTATATATACATGTTTATGTTTCCTATTTATATGTTATATAGAATGTTGTCCCACTTTATAGATTACTGACATTATTTATATATATATCTGCTAGACAGCGTGACATTTTGGCACTCTTAGCGCTGCTACTCCTCTTAGCTTTGCTACTCCTCTTAGCGCTGCAACTTAGGCTAGCGCTGCTCTGCTCCATCGCTGGTGGGTGCACTTCATGAGCACACTGCTCTGTGTGCCACCAGCTTTTTTAAGCATGCCGCCCTCCCGGCCTTACCCCAGAAGTGCTTCAGCTACTTCCGGGTAAGACATGCCGGAGCTTACCTACTGCAGTTACACAGCCGCGCGACGCCGGTATTCACCACTGCTGTTGCAGCCACGCTGCCGATCATGTCCTCGGGAGGCCGGGTTACCTTTCTCCCCGGAGCCTGCTGGATAGCGTCCAGATGAGGGGGAAGCATACATGCAGTGGCTCACCCGCCACTGCTTCTAAAGCCGCATCCCCTGCTGTTCACACAGAGACCTTACATGCGGGTGCATTGGCCCAGGTTCTTCCTCGGATAGCGTCCATGTGGGTATTCCAGGGAATCCTATAGGAACAGGAAACCAACTGAGGAGAGGGGGACCGCTCCTTTTTTTCTATAGGTTTCCTGTTCCTGTGGGTGGACCCCTCTCTCATGTGGGTGCTGTCGTGGCGAAGGGTAAAAAAAATTTAAATGTAAGGAGAACCAAACACTGGTAGTGTATAGGTGACATATCGTAACTGGGCTTAATGTTTTACCCATAAGGTAGTCAGAGGAAAAATGATCCCTTGCTAAAGGCCTTGACATAGCAAACCATGAAAAAGCGCTTGTATAGATGGCAATAGTATTGCATTCGAGTTGCACTAGAAGTGAAGGTTAATAAAGTGAGAGTATGCCCACTAATAGAAAGGAAATTCTGCTGTATGCTACATGATATTTATAGTGAGCCAAATTACTTGTGGTATAAAATGCCTGTAGCAGAAGCCCAATTGAGTACTGTGGACCAACAAATGATAAAGCCACGCTAATAGGAATGGTAACCATATATTGCGCTGGAAGAAAGAGTAAGAGGAATACCCTCCAAGGGAGTCCAGCAAGTATGCTTTGTCTCCAAGTGGTTACCTTAAAGCAGGTCCTGTAGCGGATGTGTGCCGCTCTGTGTAGAAACGATATCTGTCAGAGGAGA